>JASAMV010006961.1:0-101684 GCA_030248065.1 Rhynchonema sp. JSB1_4
GCCACTACTATGATTGCCGTTGTTGAAGTTAGAAAATACCGGAAACAAGCCATTTTTATGGGCATAATTAACAAGGATTTTTTTCGTCGGGGGGCCAAATGAAAAATATAACCCCCCAATAATTGACCCCCCCATAAATTGAACCCCGCAAAATGACCCCAGTGAAAAAAATAGACCCCCGGGTTCTATTTCCGACAATACGGTACTTGTTTTCATTCACTGGTGCAGCCTGCAGCTGGGGCGAAGGGGTAGATAGGTAAATTGACGCACCATCCTGATGCAGTTTGTAAGTCGCCGCCACGGCTGGTTGGTACAGTAGTAGGTATAATTTTTGGCTCAACATGGTTTAAAATCGGTATTTTTCACTCCATGTCAGAGAGGAATTCTGAGGAACACTATCGCAATTCGCAATCAGGTAGGCCCGACCTCGGGCCGGGCCGGGCCGGAGATTTGGAGGGTCGGGCCGGGCTGAAGCTTCTGAAGTGAGTTATTTTACTGAAAAACTAGGGATTTTTTTGTCAAAAATACTAAAATTTCTGACGGATTCGGCAAGTAAGTGATCAGTATTGTCCAGTGGTGTAGCTACCCAGGCGGGGCGGCAACCTACTGTACCAACAAAAATGTGGGGCGGCGACCTACCTTCTGTACCGGCCGAGCTGGGGGGGGGGGGGGGGGGGGAACAAAAAATTTTATGTCTAAATATTGATGAAAATGAACTCTAAAACGCTCATACCACGCATAGCGCGCGATTTTTAGCCTATTTGGAGTGAAAAATACCGATTTTATACCATTTTGAGCCAAAAATCACAACTCTATTGTACCAGCCGCCAGGCGGCAACTACCTACTCTACCAGGATGGAGCGTCCGAACCTACCTACCTACTGTACCTAGGGGGGACCCCCACCCTGTACACCCATTGCCCGGAGGGGAGATTAATGTGCTAGTGTACCTTGGTCGGGGAGATTAGTGTACCTTAGGGGGGACCCCCCAGGAACTACACCGAAGATTTTTTATGTCTAAATACTGAAGAAAATGTGGCCTAAAACACTAATTTCGCGCGCAGCGCGCGATTTTTCGCCTATTTTCAGACAAATATGCTAATTTTATGCAATTTTAAGCCAAAAATGAATGTTTTGGGTGAAAAGTTAGGTGGGGCGGCAACCTACCTACTGTACCAGGGGAGGGGCGGCAACCTACCTACTGTACCAGGCGAGGGGCGGCAACCTACCTACTGTACCTTGGGGGGGGACCCCACCCCCACCCCCCCCCCAGCCACACCATTGTGTACCAGAGTCGACGGCCTGGGGGTTATGTACCTAGGGGGGTTGGGGGGTAGATTTTGGGGTGAAAATTTTTAATGTTTTTATTATGTGTGGAATCGTGTGAAACGTAGTATGGGAAACCACTGATTTTACACTAATTTTGGCCATTTTGGTCAAAAATTGGCACTTTTGGGGCAAAATCGGGGGATACCTACTGTACCAGGCGAGGGGGGATACCTACTGTACTGGGGGGCACCCCCCCAACCCCCCCCCCCCCCCCCACCTCCAACACTGCCGGGGAGGGGGCTGTATTTAGGTTTTTGCAGTAACATCCCCTATACAGCAGGGTCCCCCCAAATTCATCTATCTATCGTCAACACTTTTTGATTTCATCTATCTGTCGTCAACACTTATAGGCAAATCTACCGTATTGTCGGAAATAGAATACGGAGTTTCTATTTTTTCACTGGGGTCAATTTGGGGGTTCTACTTTTTTCACTCACCCAAATCTGAAAAATTCACTTACGAAAAAACGGGTTTTAGATGTATGTTATGCTCTATAATTGTGTTTATGTCTGTTGAATCTTCACTTATTTGCCTTATTTTGTCATCAATGACTGTGTAAACCATGGTTAATACAACAATAAAGCCTTACCATATCGCTATGTGGGGTACCGCACCAGTTGAGGATTGGGTTTTATTATTGGGGGGTTCTATTTTTGGGGGTTCTATTTTTTCACTCGGTCCAATTTAGGGGGTTCTATTATTGGGGGGCAATTTTTGGGGGTTCTATTTCCGACAATACGGTATCTATCGTCAACAAATTCTGGGAACAATCTATCGTCAACAACAATCGACCCAAAAATGGACATTTTAACTTAAAGTGGCTCAAAATCGGTATTTTTGCCCCAAATAGGCAAAAAATCGCGCACGCGCGGATTTAGTCCATCTACTATTTAAACATTATTACCTACTTAGTGCACTATAATGTGCCTTGATTTTTGGGTACCCCCACCATCTGTCTATCGTCAACAAGTTTGGGTCGACCCCCCAGATTTCGGACTTGGGTCATCTATCTATCGTCAACACATTTCGGGTCCCAATCTATCTATCGTCAACACCCTGACCAAGTACTACGCTGCCATACAGTGGTGTTTGGTGTACTAAGGCTTGCCCGGAAATAGGGTTCGAGGTCGGGGGGTACCCGACACCCGACATCTGAAAATACCGACACCCGACATTTGAGAAAAAAGCCGACACCCGACACCCGATAGTTCCAAAAAAAACCGACACCCGACATCTAGTTTTTGGAAAAAACCCGACACCCGACACCTGTTTTTGGACCAAAAACAGGCAACTTTTTGCTCCTTCGCACTATTAGTGCAATTTTTTGGATCCAGTGACTGAATTCAAGTATTTTCACACAAAATAAACACCAAAATGACACATTCTGCGTCTTCGGAAACATTTGGTTGGAAGAAAATTTTCTCTCAAAATTATTTTCTCGGCAAAACTGATGTTTTGAACCGTAAGTGTCGGGTGTCGGGTGTCGGGTCTCAAAAAACCCGACACCTGGAGGCACCCGACACCCGACACCTACACTTTTTTTGGCACCCGACACCCGACATCTCTCTAACCCTACCCGGAAATAAAACGTTTTTTTTCAGTTTGTCAGTCATACCTAAAAGTGCTGAAAACGGCTTTCTTGCCTCAGCAAGCGATTTTTGACATTTTTAGGCCAAAGATTGTCAATTGGTACCGTTTGTCGGAAATAGAACCCGTGGGTCTATTTTTTCACTGGGGTTATTTTGGGGGTTCTATTTATGGGGGGGGGGGGGATTATGTTGGGGGGGGCGGGTTATATTTTTTTCCTTCGCCCACCGACAAAAAAAAATATTGGATAATAAGCGGCTAAAATACGGTTTTTTTTTAGTTTATTATTAGTAAAAAGGCTGGAAATCTTGTAAAAAAGCCTGTTCTGTACCGGATTTTGAACGAAGCTTCAACCAACGCTTCAACACAACAACAAAGCACCCCCAAACCACCAATAAGTGGGGGGAAGGGTGGGGGAGGGGGGGGGGGGGGGATTAATGGAAATGAACCACACAAACCCCACAACACCCCCCCCACCCCCCAGGGGAAGTTCTATCTTTGATTTCGAGCCATTTGGGTGTGGTTCAATTAATGGGGGTTCTATTTCCGACAATACGGTACGCCTGCCCCCCTGTTCCCCCTCCGGATAGGGGGGTAGCGTACCTGGCCGGGGCGGGTAGGGTACGACTGGGGGACCCCCAGCCCCAGCCACAGCACTGATGGGGGAAGGGTAGGTACCTTGCATGCAACCATCCCGGAGGGTACCTTGCAACCATCAATTTATGGTTTTCGAAGGCAAAAATGGCGTGTTTTTGACCTCAAAACGCCAAAAATCCTATAGTTGTATACGTGTTTGTTGGTCGTGCAGATGACATACCTAATGCGCCTACGCCTGCTGAGTACTGTTAATGAAAACAGACACAAACAAATGTGATTATAGACAAAAAACATCTTTTTAAACGGCTTTTGGGGGTATTTCTGGGAACGTTTCTTTCAGATTTTTTGAAGTGAAATAATAGAGCGTGGGAGCGTGCCCGGAAAAGAGGCCCCCGGAATACAGCCCCAACCCCCAAAATCGGGTTTGTTGAACAATAGACTCTTGTATTGTATTTAGGTTTTAATGGTATTCCCATCCCACGATTGTGCTGATTCACAAATCTAACCTAGCCCTTTCTACTACTTCAGGATTCAGTTAAATTCAACAAAGATTGTAAAAACACCAATTAACCAAGTGCGTTTAGCGGTAGCTTTCGATCGTGTGCCGTCCGTGTCATCCCCAACAGCAACAATGGCACAGTACGGCAATGGATATGAGAACTTTCATGGACGCGGCGGAGGCGGAGGGGGTTACGGTGGTGGAAGGGGAGGCGGTGGCGGTCCCGCTCATTGGTTGGTCTTTCTGTTCAGCTGCTTAGCTCATCAAAAGCGTGAAGATTGTTTTTGTCCTTTGTTTGTCCGAAAGAACAACGGCAACTGAAGCAAGTTTTGATTCAGCAGTCGTTTGACGTATTGCAGGCAAAGCGGTCCTCCACGAGGCGGTTATCGGGGTGGTCGCGGTGGCGGTGGTGGGGAGCGTATGTTGCCCGAAGAGCCACCTTACACTGTCTACGTCGGCAATTTACCGTATTCCACCATTCAGGCCGATCTCGATGACATATTTCGTGGACTGTCGGTTCGTTGAGGTTTGCGTGTTCGGATTGGGGCCCAAACTTAATATTTGTCTGTCACAACATGAGCAGATTCTGAGAAATCTGCCTGGCTGACATTGACATTACCGAACGAATCGTCTTTTCATGCTTGTTTTCCTCGCTGCGTGAAAGCACACCTGATTGAAACTTCACGAAAAAATGGAGCCAACTAACTTCAACAAAATACTTGCATCTTCAGATTGAACAAGTGCGCTTGGTACGGGATCGTGAGACCGACCAGTTCAAGGGATATTGTTACGTTGAATTCAATAACGTCGACTCTCTGAAGGAAGCGTTGAGTCGGGATGGACTGGTGAGTCACGCAGACACACTTTGTTCATCAAGCTCATGCGGGTTTCTCTTATCACCACAAATAATGTATAATGTTGTTCGTCATAGGCTGCTCTTGGTGGCAAGAGGACCTGGCAATCTACCTTGGAGTTTGGGGGAAAATTTTTTTGCCAAACCCACTTAAAAAACTTTCTCTACAAGTTTGGGGCTCGGGTAGCTGGCTGCCTTGGGGGAGGTACAGACATTTTCGGCGAAAGCCAGCTGACTAGGTGATATCACCTCAACCCCAACTATACGACTGCTTGTCACAGTTATTCGGTGAGCGTGAACTGCGCATCGATCTGGCTGGGTCACGTGACGGTGGCGGCCGGGGTGGACGAGGCGGCGGCAGGGGTGGACCGAGAGGATTCAGGGGTGGCCCAAGGGGTGGCGGTGGTCCACCCAACGGTTTCAACCAACATCAACAGGGACCGCCACAATATGGCGACAGGGGCGGCTATTCGAGACCCGGATATGGTTTGTCAACTTGGTTGTTCTCCGGTGCAAGTGCCACGTCTGTACAATTATTTCTAGTTTCGTTCGTAATATGTACGTATGTAATATATATTGAGCCAAATAATTCGCTGTTTTCACTTGCTTCATGGCAAACGCCAGAAGTCGACAGCACTTTGTTATTAATGTTCAAAATTCAACGAATTGCGAACTTCAGATCGTTGTGCATGCGGTACCATACCAATACACAGACCACACCAAAAGATTCGCTGCTAAACACTGTTATTGTTATGAAGGAAACAAACAGAATTACTGGCAGGTTTCCAAGATCGTCGCGGTGGCGGTGGTTTCGGTGGTGGTCGTGGTCCGCGACCGCATCGTGACAGCGGCGGATACGACGGACCGAGTCGACCGCCAGGCCCACCCCTCGAAATACCAGAACCCACTCCAGGTCAGTCGGGCGCGTTTTGTGCTGGGATTTTATGTTACTGCAACCAACATAAGCCCAAGCGCCTGTCTGGGAAGAACATTTTCAGCCGTGTCGGAGGAATAATTGTTTTCGGTTCTTACACATAAATTTTCAATTATTATCATAAATGCCAAGGGTCATCAGCTGTTGTAGAAATGGAGAAAATTTTAGAGGATCTAGCGAATCGACCTCGATTAAAACTACTGCCGCGTTCGAAGCCGGACCCGGTGAACGACGTCGCAGAGACCATGCAACGATCGAAGATATTCGGCGACGCAAAGCCGATCGAAACGCCGACAGCGTCAACAGCTGAATAGACGGTTTGACAACATTTCATTGCGAATGTCATTGCAGTTCGGTTATTTGGTGCTGCTTGTGCGAGACCAATGCTGTTCAGTTCTGTTCATAAGGTCCCACTGCAGCACCTGGTAATTGAACACATTGGGATGGCCAGGGGCCAGGTGATCGGGTTGTTTGCTTTTGTCGTCATTGTCTGCGCCGGGCCGATATCGCTGACTTCCAAGCATTTTTAGGGCAACGCACGATGATGGTTCTAAAGTTTCAACCCGATCAACCGTGTGTCGCACGTCGCCCCAAACTTTGTTGTTGTTGTTGTTTCTATTCCAGAATATCATACAATTATTATTGTCACTGTTACATGTTTTGTCTTGTAAAAATTGACAAACTATAAATTTTTAATTTTCTTGTTTCACATCGTCTGCTCCGCTGATCATTGTTTGTTGATTTGCATTGCTTGTGTTGTTCCTTCTGCAGCACTGAATTTTAGCTAATACATGCCCTGATAAGGTTTATTGTTTGCGTGGTTCTTCATTCGTTTTTCTGTCCAGCTGCACCGACGAAATTCTGCGCCCATTTGGTTCAATCCCCATTGTAGTCAATTTCGTCTGAATTGCTCCCATCGATATTTTGATAGCACTGAACTTACAGATAAAATGGTGTCATTATTTACTCAATTGTGAAAGCTGACCGCAACTGTGCCTCATAATTCATGAAGAAAACTGTGTAGGTATAGCTATATTATTCTTGAATTTTGTCGGATATCCGATTTACAGTCTGCCCTTGTATTGACATAATCACGATTGAAAAGGTTCGCTGGATATCGGGGGTAGACCTTGTGCCTGTGCAGAGTCTGGATGCGGATGGACTGTAACTCTGATACAAACTCGTGTTGTCGATGTTCAGAATATCACCACCATCATTAGTTGCAACGAAACGGTGTTACTGCAAATCAACATAACCTGAACTGTGTGCTGTTATCGTCCGTCTGAGACCTTGTGTTGAGTTTACAAGTTTATCTATGTGTATGCTGCGCTTGCACTGCTTGTAGCATGGTGTTTGGTTTAGGTGTTACTTATATTGTTGGGTTCCTTGGCTTTGTGTCTGTCGTCCCGCCCTGAAATCTTGTTTCGTTTTGTTTTTCTTAAATCGGAAATGTTGATTATATGTATGTATTTGATTCTTTGTTGAGTTTTCAATTTTTTGCTTACTAAGTTTATTACAAACCGATGCGTTCAACACAAGATGTGTGTGTGTATTGTACGGCGTTCTGTTTTCCATATGAAACTGATGTTTGTGTTTATTAATTTTGTGTGTCCGAAAGTGAATTTTGAGTTGGCATTAATGATATGTAGATACGTTTTTTCGGAAACGAATGTTATTGACTTCTTTTTATCAAAAATATGGAATAAATAAATTAGATTGAGCCTCTTAAGTCAAGCACGTCGTAACTTTTGTTTGTTTTGCGTCTTCATCGCGACCGCACACGCAGCGGCACTATTTCCGATCTTTTTCTCACAGAAGACAGTTTGAAAACAGTTGTACTGTAATTAACTGGTCATTCTGCACATATGGTGTTTCATCGGGCATAAAGTTGCGAAAACTGTTTGGTTTCGTTGGCATGTCCAGTTTTTGAGAGTCTGGTGCTGTGTAACGTGATCTTCACCCACCCATTTGTGTGCTACGCAGGGCAGGTGACGCTGCACCTTGCACACATTTGTCGTCAATTTGTGTGCGAACTGGTTATAAAATGTTTCTATTCCAGTATTTCGTCGCCCAGCCATGCCAACTGAAGCAGAGGTTGCTGATAAGCTGACTGCGTCGCTCAACCCCTCTCATTTGGTTGGCTTTTAGGTTTTTCTTGGTTAAAAATAGCTAATGTTGTCAACCAGGCAATGGCGTTCAAAAATTATTCCATACAATATTTACTGATTTGAGTTTAACCAGGCATTTTGTGCAGGAAGTATCGGATTCCTCAGACGGTTGTGGTGCAAAATTCAACGTGATCGTAGTGACGACGCAGTTTGAAGGCAAACCGCTGCTCGACAGACATCGGTCAGTGTTTTTATTCATATCCTAAATTTAGAATGTTTGTCCATTGAGCTGTAAAAATAATCGATTTTGCACATTCGCGAAGCATGACCCGAAACTAACCTTGGCCGATGACCAAGTTTGATAGCGGCCATAAATCCCTGACCCTCGTTATGGTGCTGAAGTCGGCGTCCGAAGTTTTCTAACATTTGTCCGAGATCTTATCATCACACACATGGGGCTGCATGTATGGTAATAATGGCCGAATAAAAACTGTGAAATGAAAGAGGTTGAGCGGTTCAAAACAATCATAATATAATAATAAACAAGTGAATGACTCGTGTTTATTGCAGCATGGTAAATGACGCACTGTCGGAGGAGATGAAGACGATTCACGCATTGACAATGAAAACATACACGCCAGAGCAGTGGCTGAAAATCAGTCAGAAATAATCGAATCAATCGTCCGACCAGGAATATTCCATATCTGCCACCAAACTTATTCACCGAATATAACCATTCTCGTCACTATCATAACTGCTTGATGCTAGTCGATACTTCGACGGCTTATTTGGCTCGCTTCATTCAATCGATATATACAGTACGGTAGCGTGATGCTGGGCATAATCTGGCTGCTGGGCCGTGTCTGGCGCGACTACATACTTTGGTGGTGGTATCGGTACGTCTATGGCGCTCATCACCACCAGCAACACACGCAGTTGCAATACAGGAAACAATCGATCGTCACCAATGGCCATCCCGCCGATCCCGAACACATTCCGTCTCAACTACAGCAACAGTTCGAATCGGCCGCTGCGTTTGTCAGAACCGTTCGTTTGCTTGGAACTTGACTGACTTGCAATGTACGCCTGTTTTTCTCTAAACAAGAGGAGCGTATATTTTTATGCAAAGCAAGCCATCCTCCAGTTTTCCAAACCCACCCGTTATTGATACGGACACCTGAATATCCAGCTCGTGAAGACGCTCGTGCTTACACGCGCGGCATTAATATTTGGGATTTACATATTGTGTCATCTCGGAGAGTAAATAATATCACAGATTGCTGGCGAATTATCAAACGACCAATTGCTGTACCTGTACGCACGATACAAACAGGCAACAGAGGGGCCGTGCGACCCGGATAGTGCGCCCAGTCTGTTCAAGACAAAGGAACGGCAGAAATGGACCGCCTGGCATCATTT
This sequence comes from Rhynchonema sp. JSB1_4, assembly GCA_030248065.1. NCBI lineage: Eukaryota > Metazoa > Nematoda > Chromadorea > Monhysterida > Xyalidae > Rhynchonema > Rhynchonema sp. JSB1_4. The sequence continues at coordinate 9,326 of JASAMV010006961.1, forward strand.
AGGTTGGGATCTACTTGTTGGAATGCGGTACAAAGCAAATCACACGACGATCAGCTAGGTGTATCATGAATGACCAGCAAGCAATATTCCGTGCCAAATGCATATGCTGAGGCAGCTGTGTGCGTTCATTTGCGGAGCGAGTCGAGCTATCGTTGTAAATGTAGTTCTATTGTTTTCGAATATGGCTTGCAAACACCCACACTCGTTATTATCCATCTGGATTAACCTGAGTCGTCAGTCAGTCGACGATAACACAATTTAGCAGTTTGCCTTGTCCAATCAGGCTCGCAACGTCGCTGCACGGCCATGCAACAGTATGTGGACCAAGTGGTTGGCTTGGACAAAGGCTGGACAGTGCAGACAAGGACACGGAACAATGAGGGCATGGGATTGAGACCGAGTCGCATGTTGATGGAGGAGGGAGAATTGGACGAACACGGAAAGTACGTCGCAAAGGGAGATTGTACGTTGGTAAGATTCTGTAGCGCTGCAGTCGTTCAAGCTTGGGCCGACGCTCATGGATTAGGCTCGCGCTTGGGAGCATATGAGGACGCACAAGTCCCGCTGCAAAGCTGAAAGTGAGATATCGATGAAAGACTGCAGCAATAGGAATTTTTCACGACAACTTCTAGATTTTCTCGTGCATTTGCATTCACGATGTCATACGAGGCAAAACCTGCGGAACATATTGCATACATGAATACTTTTATGTAATGTTTCACATGTCTGTGCTGCGTTGCAGACCGGTGCCGAACGACGATTCTGAATGGTTTGCAGCAGTGAAGGACGGAGATTGTGTGGCTGTAAAACAATTGATGGTGACACACGACGTGAATGAAGTGGACAGTTTGGGTGAGTGCAAGCTATGGCTGCGTTTTGGAAGAGTTCGTCAAACCCGTTGCGTGATTTAAGCATGTGTTAACTAGTGGTCAATTGAATATTTGGTGTGCTACAGGCAGCGTGCGTAGGTCAGCTGATGAGTTTGCAAAAAGATCCCACAAAGGCATTACATACTGGTGGAGTACCTACAATGCAACACACAGGAATGAATGCATTGCATTGGGCGTGTGATCGGGGACACAGCACGGTGGTGGCCATGTTGCTGCAATTGGGTATTGACGTCGATCAGACTGATTCGTTTGGGCAGACTGGTTGGTGACAGGTTCAGAATATTAGTGCCATGCGTATAAAAGTCTATCAGTATCACACGCGTTACACGGTTTGTTTCCGGGCAAAGCCAGTTTATCACTACAGAGGTACGATGTTGTGCTCTCTGTTTTAAAATCGATGCAGTTGCTTTTTGCCTGCTGTTATACTGGCAGGCGAAAAAAACCGTTTTTTCCGAAAAAAACCGTTTTTTTCGAGACCCGAATACTACTTTTCCATTTATTTTTCCGTGGGTACCTCTTCGGTTTTTGATCGAAAAAATATCGGTACTTTATTCCAATTTTGCCAAAAAATTGTAATGCAAAACTGATGAGTTTTTCGATTTTGGTGAAAAATTGGCTCGAGCACGAAAATTAACCGACCCAAAATGGGCCAAAAAGCGTGTAAACCAATCGTTTTCGACTGATTTCAACACTCTTCAAGAACACTCTCGTCACTTCGAACAATTTTTGCACTGAAATTGTTATATTTTTCGAAATTACGTTCTTAAGTACTGGAAATATTTGAAAAAAACGGTTTTTTTGGAAAAAAACGTTTTTTCCACGAAAAATAAAAAACGGTTCTTTATGACAGTATACCTGCTGTGCAAGTGGCACTAATACTCTAAATTGTATTAACATTTTTTGCCAGCACTTCACTTTGCCGCATCGTGCGACTACGACGACGTTGTGGCGTTGTTGTTGGCCAACGGCGCTGATCGAACGATACGGGACAACGAGGGATGGATGCCCGTCGACATGGCCACCGACTCGGATGTGAAGATGATGTTACAATGAACAATTAATGGACGCACAGTCGACCCTTTTTTATACTTTTGTTCACAGAGTGGAGCGCTGTTTGGTCGCCAGCCTGTCAGTTTGTCATGATATTGCATATGATAAAGAGGGTGGACTCGGGACTGTGTCCAGCTTTTTGTTGTCGACGTTATTAGTCCAGAACCACTGTGGTCATTAGTATTCGTTGATATATTTTCTTTGTTGCTGTTATTGTTTTCGAGATTTTATTCCGTTATTTTTGTTCCCGCTTCTCAACAAGCTCAATCATTTTCACGAAATAAAGTTGTAAATTCAGTTTCAATGAGAAGTTGATCTGATTTTCTGTGCACAGAAAGCGTATTGCCGCCAGCGCACCAACTCTACTGCGTGCGTTACCTCTGCACCAGAACAGAACAAAAAGAAATGATGGTTATCGCCTGTTTCAGCAAGCAAAAACGATGCAATCCAATACATTCATATCCATTTTGGTGCCGTTGACGTTTTTGTGCACTTTATGTCTGGTCCTATGCACTTACGTGATCAACAAGCGATACAATCCGTCACTAACCGCACAACGTTCAGTCGTATTCATCCTTTGTGTCATATCGATCGCTGCATTTGCCTACGTCATTCTCTGGTCGTCGTCTCGCATCGAACCGATCATCGAAATGTGCACGTTCCTGTTTCTCGAAGGTGGAACGTCAAGGTCACGTTTGTTGATCAAAGCAAGTTGGAATAGATTTGGTAGCGTGCGCATGAACATTTTGCTCGTTTCGGATACTGTGCGGAAACAAAACTCGTATGCACACGGGTGTTATGTAGTTTTATACAACCCCTTATTATACATTCACCGATCCCTACTTTCACTCAGTGCTTATCACTGGAATGCTTCTTTGTTTTGGCTAATCCACCCTCTCGCTGTCTGCCGATCTTTCCCATATATTTGCCGCCATGAACTTCTTGCTCATTATTCTAGGTAGAGACTTGACTTTCGTTCTTGACTACCGACATGCCGCTCTGCGGAGTGGGCTGACGCTCACTACACATGTGCACTGTGTGACATGTAACCAATAAACTTATTGTATTGTAACTTGTTCTTCTATACCAAGTAAGTAGCTCAAGGGCGGGACACGCAACTAAGAACCCTAAGACTATAAATAAAATATCATTATAACACGGGCACGGCACCAATATTCTCTTAAAAGTTGCACTCCCTTGTTGCAGACAATGTCTGCTAATCTACTGGCTGTCGTGTTGCACAGCAACGTGCGCCGTGTTCAACATCGCTATCCGATCGTCGCATCACCATGACGCAAAGTTCGAGTCTGCGTCCGGTCAGTGGTCTCAGACCTGCATCCAGCGCAACACGGATGTTCGCAAGTTCTTCCACGTCATCATTTCGCTCGTCTGTGTCACCGGACTTGGCATTGACATTCAATTGGCCTATGTCGCTGCTGCCATGGTATTGGGAGTGTTCGTGTTGATTGAGGTGAGTAGTGCGTGAGGGACTGACGTCCACTTTGCGATAGTCAGTCATCGTTGACGGACAGTCAAACCAATCTGTCAGCTTAGTTCGTTTGTCACGCTTATTTACTCTTAGTGACGAGCCAGAACGTGTGTGGGTAGCCAACTGCAGTCAGTGCAAAAACGAATGAAAATCGCTCTACATTGGCCGAACTTTGCACAAAATCAGAAGAGCAACTTCTCACATCATGCGTGATTTCTTCGGTGCAACAGGTCTCGACTGCCGTTTAATCACGCCCTACTTGCACACGCAGCTCTTATCAATCCCATCTGTGTGTTTCAGTGCACCCGATTTCTGCAGTTGCACCCTTGGCTCGATGCCAACCTGCGTCCGTTGTTGGACCACCAAGACGACGGCGCTGTGGCGTTGACACCGATCTATCTGCTGATTGGCTCGTTCCTGCCGCTGTGGCTCGACTACACATTCACCAGCCAATCACCATTCACCCCCGGACTCCGTCTCTATTCGGGTGTTGTGTCTGTGGGATGCGGCGATTCACTGGCTGCACTCATTGGTCGCAGATGGGGTCGCACTAAATGGATTGGTTCAAGTCACAAATCCGTTCAGGGTACACTTGCCGCCATAGTTGGTCAATTTGTGGCACTGCTGCTCATCAACGTGTACCTACTGCATCATGCCTGCACGTGGTCATGTGCAGTGTACTGGCTGGCTGTCTGCGTGTTGACTGCAATGGTCGAAGTGTACTGCACCAGAATGGACAACATTGTATTGCCCATTGTCATGTACGCGTTGTTGAGTGTTGGTTGTTAGAAGCATCTATAATATGATCTATCCGTTCCCTTTTATACTGCGCTGATCGTCTCAGTGAAACATCTGTGGTGGACATACAGTGCTTGGCTCACATAAAATGCAAACACCATTCCATACATGTGTATAAATATGACGTTTTAAATAGATCGATATTTCACTTTTTTGCTCTGCTGATCTCATCTCATTGTACTGCATTTGTAATGTAAACTGGGTGCAATGTAAAAAGCGCCAAACGTCAATAAAATTATTCATTCTCAACTTTCGTAGATTTGTCACCGTCGGTGATGTTTCAACCGCCACAACAAGTTAATACTGAAACCGTTTCCCGCTGAAACACAACTGTAAATGATGTACCTATAAAACATTGCAATAAAAATACAACAGTGGACCGTACGCTTGAAATAAATAAACAGGCGAGTAAAAAGTCACCAACGCAAAAACAGAAAGTGTGGGACATTGTGTCGTTATTTACATATACAAAAAACGTATCTTGTCAGCCACACCAATTTCTCATTGTGAAACGGCAAACTCGACCACAGGCTGCAGCAAACGCAGAGACTCACGGATGTAGTTGCAGCTGTTGTTGGCCTGACAGTCGACTCAGATTCGATTGATAAACAACACTGATGAAAACCAACTGCTACAAAACGCAGATTATTGGTACCACGCGCATGGGCACAGTACTGTTACCAAATGAAATGCATCGATTGCGAGGCAAGGCAAACAATGCCGCCAGAATCACATCGGAAAACAGTATAAAAAGGTGCACCATCGTTTTGTACGCAGCACCAGTATTCCGCCACAGTGATGCAGTTGATCGAGTACCTCGAGCTAGCCACCTAGCTGGTTATACCGCCCGACACGACTCCAACTACATCTCCCTTCTGACGGAAGAAACATACCTCTAGAAAGATCGCAGTCAACATCGGGCTCACTGCATCTGGATTGTCGGAGTCGTCCTGCAAACAATTGCCACATTTTAGGTAGATGCAAGGTGGCATATCATACAACTTGGTGATAGGATCGATAAAAAATAAATTAATAGAAATAATAGCAAGTCCACAAAGACCCACAGACCGCTGCAGTGTTGAGCGACGTGGAAAATCGATTGGTGAGCACGCCGACCTCGGTGCACAAAATGTCGACGAAACTAAATGGCATCAAACAAACATTGCACACCACATTTCGGTCAGCGCAATGACGACAAAGCCATTCGAACCTGACGAATGCTTGTGGCCGACAGTCCACGGTTGATACGAGCAGCAATTGGGCGAGTTTGTGTTGCGCCTCGACCGATCGCGCCGTGAGATCAGCGAGCGATTGAATGGCCAGACGGTAAATGGGCTGCAATGTTGATGGATGAAAGACAGCTCGGTCCGCAATCTCAGGTTTACCTCCAATTTATCACTCTATGTTCATAGTGACCGAAAATGCCTGGTTCCGATCATGTCCCCATAAAAAGGGCAGACTGCACATGTGTGTGGGCACGTGCTTGTGAGTAGTACCTTGTTTACCGGCTAAGTCAGTTCTCCATTCCTGAGAAGGCTCGGTAAATGGGAAGGAGCGGCCTCACACATATGAGGCCAAGGTAACCTGCCAAAAAACTTAACCTCTGCCGATTTTCGAACGCCACTCTCTTGTTCGCTGATGCACTTTTCGATCCAATCACGACGCGCTTTTTGTGTCTGCAACAAAGTATGGAAGCAAGCTTACACCAGAATTCCAAAAATTCAATTAATTCACAATTTTATGACGTAAGTCCATCGTCCACGAACCTGAACGAGTTTAGTGGCATTGTAGGGAATCTTCATTTCCGCCAAACAATCCGTCAGCAAACGCTCAAAGTTCTGGTCGGTTTCTTCGGCTGAACATTGCGGTCAGAAACTTTGAGATTGTTTTATCCAGCCAGAAAAACGTAAAATATTATAATTGGTAACAAACACGCACACAACGAGTCCATGGCATCAACAGCGGTCTGGAACACTCTCCTGATGTTTCGCTGTGCGTCCAATACATTCGGCTGGGTCGAGGGGCATTCTTCCAGTTGACGTACGCTCTGCGCCGACACCATCTCGAGACCTTCCAGTTGCGCCATGCCTGATGCAGCAAGACAAAATTACCATTGTGCAATTGATGCTTGCACAAAATTGGCTACTAACAGTCACTGATTGCAAAACAACAAAAAACGACTTGCAACCTTCATAAGCCTCAAATTGGTATGCATAATTTGACAGTCGGGATTCGGCTTCTATCTCTCTCAGTTTTGCGTCTCGTTCGCCGCATTCTTTACGTTCGCGTAGCACCTGAATCACATTTAACACGAAAATTATGAATTTTGATCCATTTTGACCGTGGTTGACGATCCACCAATTTATACTCGGGTATGGATGAAAAACGGTTTTTTCGCAAAAAAAAACCGAAATTAAACCAAGAAAATCAGGTCCATCTGTGATTTTAAAAAGACCTCAGCTGCCCGCAGCATCGGTTTAATTTCGCAACGTTTCGCCAATTTTGTCAAAAATGGAGAAATATTTTCTTCAGTGTTCAGGCCCACCTTGGTCGTAAGCTGTTTATGATTGTGGTTTGTAATTCTGATCATGATTAATGATAAAAACACCATTTGACACAAAACTAATGTCTGGACGAGCATTAAAATGCTTTGCAAACACGTTATTTCGAGCACCGCTATTATTATACACTACGGCTCTTTGTCGTTTTCTTGCAAAATACAAAACACCGGTTCTTTTAGTAAGTGTGCAATCAATCCTGTTCTGGTACGAACGGGTCATGCAGCGCGCGAACAGAATCATAAGGAGCCACGCGAGTGACGTCAACAAACGGCCACACCGACCTGCGACAAATTGGTGTGCTGCTGCTGCAGAATGAATCGTCGCCCACCGCCCCCGTCCTGATCGGTCACGGTCAACACGTCGTACGTACGTTTGCCGATCGATTCAAGCACGTCAAGTGAACCGGTCATCAATGATGCACCCTGTAGTTCAGCCGCTATTGTAGTCGGTGCCAGCTGGCTGGGGGTCTGCTCATCTTGAGCTGGTTACGCAGCGAATCCTAGCTATGGGGAGGCATGGCATTTGCATTTTTGAGAACCTCAGACTGACATGGCTACCTCTACGTTCCGGAGCTGGGCAGGGCTTGTTGCGAGGCATTACCAGCCACCCGCCAACAAACCGGCCACACTACTGGCTATCTGAATAGACAAGCCATACAAAAACAGTAACGAACCGTGTCCTTATGGCCAAAAACAGAATGGCATTGAAACGCTCTATAATCAAGCGGGGTACAAACGACCAACCGTTGATCTGACACCACTGATGAGGCCGGACAAGGCCGGTGATGCCGACGCACTGGCGAAATTGGTGTTGCCCTCGGATTGGTAGCCGGACGACGAACACTCGTCAGCACCAATCGCTGGTATGTCACTGCCACCTGTATATACCATGGGTGTGAAACATTAGTCCATACGTCTGGATATGATCACGTCCCTCGTGTTTGTGTGTTCCTGCTAAAAGTCCACAAGCTGACACCGACTGACGGAAGGTGCATGAATCCGCGAATATTTGTATCTCGAGTGAGTACCGGCACAGAGCACGGTATTAGCCACCCGTAAGTGCACACATAAGTACAGAGAGATCACACACGAAGCAAAATAGCAAAAAACGGACACAAAAAAGCCACTCACTGTTGGATATGACCTCATCGGTGGCTGATTCACAATCGTCTTTGTCTGTGTCCGGCCAACTTTCTTTCACTTCATCCGCCTGAAAACGTGTGCCGAACGCAACTTGTGGCTTATGGCTTGGCAAGAAATGTGACGAAAAACAATGTTGTCATCAATCAAAATGGAAATTTAAAATTCTAGAAGTGTCAAGATGACTTCCGTGACAATCTGCCATTTGGTGCAGTTATACTGTATGTACATGCAGTCAAGCGCTGCATCGCCAGCGCGAATGCGTCAGATGGCGCAAAAGCACCCAAAAGTCAGCAGGCTAACCTTTCTAGCAAGCTCCATTTTCTCTTCCAAACTCATCCTTGCCAAATCCTCAGGCGTCGGCACACCGAGACCGCTTTGCACCGTCTCAATCACGTCAGATATGCCGTTGCCTTGAACAAACAGGATTGATTAGTGTTTACAACAACTTTTCCACAGCACTTCGAACCAATAAGCCCCAACGAATGCAATACACTAACCGACGGTGTGTTTGATTGTGTCAGTAGCAGCGGTCAACAATGAACCCCATCCTCCGCCCAGCCATCCACTCGTTTCATTCTTACTGTCAGCCAAGCGATCAAGAGGATCTACAAAGTAATCGATTTGCCATTTCGATAAACGTGCGCAACGACAACGGCTTCGTGAGAGTTGTTTTTGTAGCCGGATTCTCTTCAAGACCGGAAACTTTGTGGCGTATTTTATATTAGTGGCATGGAAGCGCACCGAGTCAGTAGCCTATGTATAGCGCACACATCGCTAATAATAGCCTCGATGCACAACACCCACTTGGCACTTGCTGCTGCTGTTCGTCCTGCTGCAACACCAACGTTGCTTTGGGCCAATCACTTTGCGGCGTCACCAGTTCGTTCTCGTCAAACTCCTTGTCCGAGTCCGGTTCTGCGCCCCACGAGTCCCAGTCTCCGTCCGGCTCTTCGTCATCCGCCTGTTGTGACCGAAAGCAATCAGTTTGGAAACTTTGAATACTTGATAAAAATCAGACAGTACCCCTATAAGCACACCTCAACAGTATCACAGTCGTTTCGTTGCACAGCCGTCGTCTTTGATTCGGTTGGATCATTACAAGCAATCGGTTGGCCCTTGTCTGAGACCGGTTGATCACTGGTGCTTTTGTTTGTCTCGGTCGGGATCGATGGTTCTCTCGACGCAGACCGTGACCTCGGTGGAGCACCATATTTAAGTTTGGCCGGTCGCTCTGGTGCAAAGGAGCACGCGAGTGCAGTTGATTGCTGCAAATGTTTCAGCTATACGTGTGACGTGCTTGCCTGAGTGCCAGGGGACACCGTGGCACGGGGGAGTAGAACAGACCATTCAATCTTGCACGGAGCGCCACTTGGCCGATTTTACACCCCGGTCTGGTGCATTGCAAGGGTTATGGCACACAGATTTGCTGAATTCATCAACGCCCCAAAATGTGGACACAGCATCGTACCTGTCCACTATCTTGTCCCTTGTCAACGATCACAGAATCATTCTTGACTTGATCAATGTCCGATAATTCATCCTGTTCATCAATTTCTTCTTCAGCACTGTGGAACGACTCTTCGTCATCCGACATGGTCCAATATAATTTCTCTGAATCGCTTGGTGGCTGGTATAAAACGCTAATTTTGGAAAAGAAAGGGAAGGAGGTACCGTGCGCACAGACACAAACATTGTCATAATAGGGGCGTGGGGGCAAACGTTGGTTCAAACGGTGCACGATAAATAACACACGCGCGTGTGACGATTAAAAACGTCGATGTGGTCGAAACAGAGGGATCAACGCTGAATGATAAACCATCTTTATCACCAGAATCATTTGCGTGTTTCATACAATACCCAATCTACAAAACACACTGCACAAAGTAATGACAACGCAAACAGACACGTTGAGTGAGCGGGTAAAAAGGCGAGGTGTTGTATGTATGTATTTTGTTGGCGGGCTACAGTTAGTGGGGTCTGGGATGAACGTGAACGAAACATCAACAAACTTGATGCTTCAATTAGCAGAAGAAAGGGCTAAAAGTGAATCATCGCGTGAAGAACGAAAATGCCTTCGCAATACATTGTTGCACAACGCACAGTTTAAAGCAGCCAACCAGCGGATTTTACAGAGCAAGAAAAAAGAAATTCAGCAATAATATTATGTTCAATACTAGCACGCATGCGTACCTAATGTTATGTTCCGAAATCAATCACAGGCACAAAATACGAACAAATAAAAGAAACTATTACACAATTCTGCAGTTCGGTGACCAAATACAAAACAGAGAAAGGACGGTTTTTGTGAGCTGGTATGATTGGCTTGCCATAAGTAGCACAGAAAGAAGCGAAAGAAGTACCGAAAAAATGAAGAAAGAATAAATCCCGAAGTCGTGATATTTTTTCATGGAATTCTGTTCGTGAACAGTTAATTTACGGTATGGGGTCTAACACAGTCTGTATGCATAACGCAGTCCAGATGGTCATTTACAATGGTTGTCAACATCCAACCAGAGCAAAATGACAAGCTTGAAAGAGAAACCGAAACACAAGCCAGTGACGTAAAGATCTGAATAATATTGCGCAGACCGCAGACGTGTGCAGACGAAATTGAACAGCTGAGGTCAGAGACGCAGTCGACATACTGTATTTCACGGTTCACAGCGTCTGCAGTGTTGATGACCAACAATGTTGAGCTACAGCTGGTTACTGTTCCGAAAGGCCAACACAACCAGTAGCTTGTCCATTTGCATCTGCACGCGTCACGTCTGACATATTGATAAATTACAATCGGTGAGTAACTACCTCAATGTACAATCCGTGTTTACGCGCCAGAACTGTGAAGCGTAGTAAAAATAGTCTGCGCTCTTTAGTGACTGTTGGGACGGGGCTGGTCATTTTCGGTCAACTAGCATTGAGGCAAAATATCGTTCAGAAAACTCACTACTTGAGGGCTGCACTGCACAGAGAGTCACTACGAAGAGCGTACACTGCACGATTCAACAAGAGCAAATGATGATGATCACAGAGCAGAATGGTGACACACAACAACCGATTGAAACATCACGGCACATCGCCGAACTCGTACTCGGACACGGTGGCTTGGATGGTGGCGGGCTCGTTGTTGTTGAAACGTTGCTGTACGTAGTCCTGCACGATCGGTCTGATCAAATTGCGATACAGTCAATCAGGCTTGAAGGACGACTACCGTTAAGGTGGAGTTAAACTTGTCCATTTTGGGCTTGTGGACAATGAGGACAAATTTTTGTTTGAATCATATTTTCTGATAGAGTTGAGGCACTAATTTCGACCAGCGTAAAAGTTGTTCCCCTGCACCAAATGAACAACTTTTACGCTGGTCGCAATTAGTGCTCCAACTCTATCAGAAAATATGATTCAAACAAAAATTTGTCCTCATTGTCTACAAGCCCAAAATGGACAAGTATAACTCCAGCTTTAGGCCATAGCTGGGCAAAGCTTTCCGCTCTATTTTTCGATACAATAAGGTTAGTGGGAACAATAATTATTATCATAGTAAAAAGATGTGCATCTGCTTGCATCATATGCACGACTTACGCTGGTTAAAATTGGTGCTCCTACCTACCGTGGAGCAAAATGCAATGAAACTGAATGCATTTCAAGGTGCAGCATCAGTCAACCTGCGGTGGAGGAGCCGGATGATCGCCACCTAATCTGTCGTGGTCACCAATGTGTTCCAACACGTCCTTCTTGGTGATGATACCCAATAAGCGCCTGAAAGAATTCAGGTGTATTTCGCAAAGTGGCGCAGCAGTTCATATTTTGACAAGGTTCCCCCTTCCACCAGCGGGATCTGGAGTCGTAGATAAGAGCCGAACAAGAACTATGCCCCTTAGTCAGCAAAAACGTAATTGGCATTCTATTATTACACTTTTGGAATACTGCCTGCGCTTCATACAGGGACATATGATGTCGATCAGGAAACGTGTCCGAAAAAATATCCCAAAAGTATTCTCAGGGCAGGTTCAGTGCGAGTTCGCAGCCGGCCAAACGCACCCATTATGTGTGACCAGGACGTGACGCAATCCAAGTTTACGAATCATATCAATCACAGTCTCCATCGGCGTCTGATCCGTCACCGTCACCGGTGCCTGTTCAAATACGTGAAACATTAACATTCGAAATGAATCGCCTGCTATTGAAGGAACACAGAAGAAATTTTGTCATGATTAATGTCAAAATCAACGCTAATGCCTTCACCAACCATATCCATTAATTTCCTCAATCTCAACGGACATGGTCCGCCAACAATCTCAGGCATGTTTGGCGCGGTGGACGAGAAATACACAATCGAATTGGTGACGATGCCGTCTTGTGTCTTACGCGCGCTGTCTGAATGGGAAGCAGTCTTCGTTTGAGGCGCCAGTTTGCCCGTTTATGGGGACATAATTGGGGAAGCCGTCATTTCACTTTGCTGCAAATTTAGTCCTGCAATTACGAGGTTAACGACAAAACAGGAGGGAACCAACACATTTTGTGAAAATTTTACATAATTTCACACGTAGAGAGGTCATTATAGAAGGCGTGCGCTGCAGCGCGCCATGTCCACTCCATGGTAGAATCTGAAGCTAGCCCATTAGGAACGGGGAAATACGTTTCTCACAGGGGGAAGCAAATAGGATTGTGTGTTTATGGGCTGAAACAATTTTCTGTTTTATTTGAAGAAATGCGGCCGCACCTCAGCAGCCCCCACCGCTACCCGCCAACAACAATCACAACGAACCCAATGCCAATTTCAGGTCCCTTCGCGTCACAAATCCGACAATGTAGGGCAATTCAGTGGACACAACCACAGGGAACCCATTGTAATCCTCATCCACCATCAATTGTTCAATGTCACCCACACTCATGGTGTCCTGCGTCAACATGCGCAATGGCTTGCCAGCACCTGGTCTGCAACGGCAACGACAAAATTTGATCAGCATTTTGGACCTTGCGTCTCTTTCACAACTGCCTGACAGTTTCACAGCGCTCCTAAAGGCCATATTGTTGGTCATGCAGTTTACGGCGAAGGCACAACAAAGCTACATTTAAATACAGTGTTCTAGACCGCAATAACAGCTGACCAACCTGGGTCTCATGACTTGCGCAGCGACGGTGCTGTATGTGAACTCCTCCTTGTTGTCCAGAAAAGGGTACGCATTCAACACTATGTGCGCGTCGTAGATACCGATTTTGCCAATCGCGTCACCAACCTGCAATTTGTCGGCATGGGTTACGTCACGACGTAAGCGTGCTCGTTTACACAAACAAACGTTCAAAAACTGAACTAAAATACAGAAGAATCAGCAAGAAAGTCGCTCAAGCTCAGCATAATCACGTACCCATTTGGCGAACATGACGGCAATCATGGTGGGCACAATGAATGTGAGACTACCGGTCAGCTCGAACATGATCACAACCAGCGACACTGCAAGGCAAACATCACACTACGTCACAAATGACAGGCTCCACCGGGTGGCACCAAACACCAAACACGGTGGTTGGTCTTGGTGTCATTAGTTTTTGCAGTTTATGCACACATCAAGATTTATTCGTGATGCCAATTTCGACTATTCTATTCCTAGACAGCACATAAACTACTTCTCCGCTGATCCGAACCGATGTCATCAGTTAATTTTGAAATATCCAAGACAGGACCTGACCGATCACGGCGTTTGACACCACCGGTCTCGATGGAATAGAACATAAGTCAACGCACCGGTCATTCTAGTGACACCACCCAAGACGGCCGCAGCACCGACCATCGCGTAGAGACCGGGCAGCACACAGTCACGACCGGGACTGCAATGCTCGAACACCGACTGCAAACAATCAAATCGAATACGCGTTGGAACATGAATGGTAGCATGACTGCAAACGTACGAGAACGAACCTGATATTCATGTGCAATGTGTTCCATGAAAATGCCGAACACGCGGCCGGCACATGCACCAATGGCCATTGACGGCACGAACAAACCGGCCGGAACCTGAAATCACGCACAAGCTGAAGAAACATCTCATGGTTAGATACGCTTGAACCTGTGCATTTTATATCATCATACGGTTCCAAAAGGCAAAGTCAATTAACAATGTTCACAGATCGTTCTCAACCTTGATTCCAAACGTGAACACGGTGAAAAACAGTTTGAGAAACAGTGCAGCGATGAGTTTGACGAGCGCTGAGTTGATGCCTGCGCCCATCTCACCGAAATCGCCGTAGAACACATCGCCTTTGGCTGATTGGTATGTACGATTCGAGTAATCACTGCAACAACAATCTCAATTACACACATTCACACGTGGTGCCCATTGCATTGAGTCATCGTCTTGCTGGCTTGCAGTTATGCTCGCTCAGCAGGGTTTTTTGCCACTAATGGTGGCTCATTGGGCCACTGAAAATTTTGAATGAGTTTAAAAAAACCCTGTCGCTCAGGCACCACATGGCCCGTAAACAAATGGCGCACCAAAGTACGAAAGGGTATGCGACACCTAACGCAAGAATATTATTGGCCGGCAGTGAAACAACAAAATTGACGTTTTCAAAATTTCAGGTCTTGGCCGCGACTACATTTCGTATCAAATAAAATCCAGTTGAAGCAAGTTGACCCAAACCCACCACAATTCATCGGTGTCATCCTCTACGCCGCATCGATCGAACAACTTTCGAATGAGCGAACTCGCACTCTGTCGAGTGTAAATGTTCCAAAAGCTCAGGAACGCCGTTATACACGTCACGATTAGCACCTGAACCACTGATCATCATTTGTGCCATTTCAAGGAACACATGGACTCCGCTGATCTCAGCGTGCATTTTATTGCTGCTGTAAAAATAATCCATTCACAGTTCTGGATTCTTTGGCTTGTACCGTATCTCCTGGCGAATTTAGGTAGATTTTTCACGGGCACCCACCAAGAAAAAACCAACAGAAACGAAATCATCGATTCAACCGTTTCAGCTGGGTGGGTGAGGCACGGCGCATTCTTCCACGAAATAAAGCCCAACGTTCGGTTGAAGAAATAAAGAAAATGGTATTTCCTAACCTCAAATATCGGATGTCCGCCAAGTCGTTTACTGTTCTTCCTGAACTGACACCATTTGATGTTGGCGAATATGAAAATCGCACCGATAACGCCCTGTGTAATTGTTGTGCCGTCAGCCATCTAATTGATTTCGAACAAAATTCACAGTTCTTCCCTTGTCGGTACCTTGTGGTTAATCTTTAGGGATTATTTTTGCAAAGAAAGGGATCAAAATGAGTGTAGGCACAGGCACGCCACAGCGGGGTCTTTTTTCGCAAAATTGTCAATAACAAAGAGCTAACAGGACATGCCAGTCAGTCGATCAGAGAATATCATTACGAAAGGGCTAACGTAAAAACTTCTTGTCACAAACGGGAATTCACAAGATGACCCTCCGTAACTGCAAATGTTCTAAATGCCGTACAAAGCCCGTCGCACAACTCCGTCTGCCCCAATAAAGTACGTAATTAATCCACCCACATTTTGCAAGGTAACAGACTTACCCCAAAAATGCCCAACACCGCAAAAGGGACCGTCTCGGGGAACGTCCACTTGACTTCGTAGTCAATTTCGAACATTGATTGTTGGTACGCTCCGAACGGATTCAGCAGCTTCAGTGAAAAACCTGAAATTTGGTCTGGCATTTATTTTTGAACAAGTGAAAGGAGAATAATTTTTGATCTACTTCACCACCAACCTGCTACTAGAGCACAGAAAAATGATCGCCACAAGGTTTTCAACGGAAAATAATAGCTCGCTTCTTCCAAGCTGAACAGAACGCCGCCCACCGGTGCCCCGAACGCCACCGACACCCCTGCGGCTGCCGACGCGGACAGAATCTGCAAAACGAGGCAACTGATGAAATGTTGGCCAAACTGATTGCGAGCAATCCACGGGGAAATCGGAAGTTCAACAGCCTGTAAGTAGAAAGAGAACACCGTGCGCCAGACGTTTTTTTCACGTACTGGGCAATTTCAGGTGACAGAAAAAACGCTCAACAATCTACACAACTGGCAGCAGCTCACCTCGCGTTTTTTCGCTTCGTTCTTGCCGTATTTCGGGAACATGTACGAGAATATATTGCCGACACAACACGCCAGGTGCACCATCGGTCCCTCCTTGCCCAACGACAAACCAGACGCGGCAGCCAGCATCAGACCAACGCTCTTCACAACAAACGTCCATTTGCCGAGATAACCACGGATTATGAAACCGGATAGAATGCACTTGATCTGAATACAAATAATGTCATTCAATACTGTCCCTGTTGGGGAAACGCAAACGTACACACTACTGTCCAGAAATGCTTAAAATTGTGACTAACGGTAATAACACCTTGAAAATCTGCTTATCTGCTACTCACCGAATCACCTTCACCACTTACCTCCGGTATGCCGGAGCCACATGCGTATGGCGCGAACATCTTGACTAGAGTGACACAAAGTCCGGCCATGGCTGTGGCCCAGCCGACGTAGAATAGAAGATCGACAAAGACGAATAGACCGGACGATGAGGATTTGGTGGGGTCAATGTGCAAACCGAGCACGTTCGGCCACGACAACCACTGCAATAATGGTAGATTCATGATTGTGTGTTGACCACCGTCTCTCTTTTCAGCGACATGCTCGCGACCCGGATTTTCGGTCACCATAAAAAGTGTTAACCTTAGACAGCAGAATTGAGACCAATAGCAGATTGAAAACCGAAATTCCGTTCCACCCAATCACTCTGTTGAAGTTCACACGACGGCTGACTATCTACACAAAGTACGTACCAGATGACACTCAGTGGAGCTCGACGTCCAACAACAGTGTTGTTTGTTCAACCAGAATTTATCGGGACAGATGCCGTCTTTGAGATCGATCATCCACTCGGTACCAATGTCAATCACACCAGCCACCGTGCCTGAAATGTCAACCTCTGTTAGTTCGGCACATGACAAGTACAAGCAATGTGATCCAACTTCACGAGTTCATGATCAAGAAAAGCCAGCAATTTTAAAAATTTTGCTGTCTCATATCAAGCAACTTTGCGAGACGCACCAGCAGCGAGTCCAACGAGCAGCACACATATCCAACCCGAGCTCGCATCATACAGACCCGATAACCAGCCCCAGACTGATTGTTTCCGTCGTTTCACGAGAAATTTATGCCTGAGTCGATCTCTGGCCAGGTCGCGTTGCCAATCGATTGTGTGGAAATCCTCGTAGCGATGACCTGCGTGTTTTGCGCCTTTCTTAACTGGCGTTCAAATGAAAATCGTCGTTTTTTGTATTAATTCCAGGGCCCGGTCCACAGAAGCGGATTACCTTAACCTTTACACTAACACTAAAATTAACACTTACACTAACACTAACGTTTACACTTGCACTAACACTAACGTTGATACTAACACTAACATAAACGAAAGGATTTTCTCTTTTGTGTTTACTTTTATGGTAACGTTTGTGTTGGTGTTAACGTTAGTGATAGTGTAAGTGTTAATGTTAGTGTTAAGGTTAATGTAATCCGCTTCTGTGGACCGGGCCCTGTGACTGCCTTGACAATGATACACACAGTCAATCGAAAAACTCACCGATAAAGGGTTGCTCGGCCAAAACATCGTCGTCGACCGCTGCAAACTGATTCGCGGTACCTGAAATGAAATTAGCCCGGCCAAAGGTATTGAAACATCAAAGCCAAACGAATAGAGATCATTGAGGTCCCGTTCGCTAGCTACTGTACTGGGCCTAGCAGCTGTTCAATTTGTTGTATCCACGCCAAATCTGACAACAACAACGCGACCATTGACGACTGACCTTGTGATTTGTCAGCCAAATGACTGATATCTGTGGACGCGCTCGTTCGTATTTGATCGATGTACGTGTCGTCGCCCTCGGTGGACGTGCGAGCAAATGTACGACTGCCCGCCGTTGACATACCTAACAAATAAAGAACCCTTGCAGAAGTTGGCTGGCTGCGGTTCCATCGAAGTTTTCACTGGAATCATTTATTAGGGTCCTTATGTCATGTCCCCCCAACTTGGAATTCTCCGCTTGGGGGTTGTAAAGTCAAGTTCTTGTGTAAGACACCTTATGTACATCGTTTGTGGTTGAGTATATGATGACGTAAAGCCTTTTATGGAAGATTTGCACCTAAAAAACACTCAATACTGACCAGTAACACCCTGACAGAACTCCATTGTTGTAGGGGCGTTTTTGGGAACATTTTTTGAGATTTTGGGCAGCGAAAAATAAAGCACCCCCACCCAAAATAGAGCCCCCCCTAAAAGGGGTCAGTGAAAAAATACAGCCCCCCTTGTATTTTAGATTTTACGTATATCGCACGCAGCGCGCAATTTTTTGCACTTTTACCCGCCCCCGCCCCCCCCCCCCAAATCTTCCCTAACCCGGGATTTTTCACCATGTACCCTACCCGCCCCGACAAACTAGCCACAGCACTGCCTGCCTGCCAGTGCCAGAGCCAGGCCATACTGGGTGCTGCTCAGTGCTGTGGCTGGGGGGGGGGGGGTGGGGGGGGGGGGTCCCCCCCCAATGGTACCCTACCCGCCCCGGCCTGGTACGCTACCCCCCCTACCCGCCCCGCTCCGGTACCCTACCCCCCCAACCCGCCCCGCCCTGGTACCCTACCCGCCCCGATTTTTTCCCTCAAAATGCCCATTTTTCGGTCAAAAATGCTCAAATTTCGACCGAAAACCCTAAAAAGTGCAAAAAATCGCGCGCTACGCACGATATATGCACGTTATAGCATATAAAAACAGGCACCCGAAAAAACTTGTGTTGTACCCTACCCCGCCCCGAAAAATCTCCCCCCCCCCTCCCCCCCCAAACCGGATTTCCCCCCCCCCCAAAATCCCAGGTACGCTACCCCCTACCTGCCCCGATTTTTTCCACCTATGTACCCTACCCGCCCCGCCAAAGTAGCCACAGCACTGGTGCTGCTGCTGCCTGCTGAGTATATGGGTGTGTTGTGTTTGTTAGTTTGTATCGTATTCGTAATCGTACGAAGGTGGTTTCGTTAAGAAAAATGATAGCAAAAAGGAGAGCAAAAAAATCTGTTTTCCATCTCAGCCCCTAGGTAATTCGCATGCACCAACCGTTTCTGCCAGTTTTTGATTCGTGTTCGTCCAACAATATTGCTGTTTCACCGTAATCCTCCTCGCTCATTTAACCAACATTTATGTTTTATAGCATTCGCTGGTTTGCAGGCAAAGCAAGCAACTTGTTGAAGTTGAGCGAGATGTCTGCCTGCTTGGCTCGAGAAAACTTTGGAGTTTTACAGTCAATTTTCGTGAACGCTGCTTGTGCTGTGTGCTTTGTTTGTCATTTCTCATCATCAAAGACAAAGGCGTGTTTTTCTCTTCCTTCGACCTAAGCTGAGTCCAATTGACGATCAGATTTGAAGTGCGATGGTATGATTGTGGTGGTCATTGTCATCATTTATTGGCATTCTTTCGACATCTTTAGGTTGTTATTACTCACCTTGTACAATACAAAACTAAATTCTCATTGCCTTGCCACCACTTTTAATTTCCTAGCTTCAATCAAAACTTAAGAAACTTCGCTGAAAAAATTTCCCGATCCATTCAGCCAAACTCATAGTTGAGGCAGGCAATATAATACGATTCGTATGATCCGAAGATGCTACACCAGGAATTCCTCGTTTTTGCGGAAGCTATATTTAGTTTTGTAGTTTCCGCCCAATCCTAGCGTTTTTCATCACGGTTTGGTCTCCATAAGACATGACCACATGCAGAAACGTGGAGGCGGTTCAACGGAGTTTTACACATTATTTGCCGGGTCTTCATGTCCACACCTTGTCCCTCCTCAATTTAGAACCCCTGGTTTACGGGCGAGTCATCAATAACCTGGTGTTAACCCACAAAATTACTTCGGGCCGGCCTGGTACCAGGGGGTTTCCAAGACCGATATCTTCACCTCACCTTCCTCCCATCCTGTCCGAGGCCATGGGCAACAGCTGAGTCGTCAACGGGGCACGGTTGCAGCCTTGGCAAGGTTTTAGGGTCACCGGATTATCGACTTGTGGAACAGTCTTCCCGAGTGCGCAGTCTCATCCAAAACATGATACCAATTCAGAAATGGCTGCGCGCACAGTGAGGTGACAGCGTTTGGGACTACATTTTGTCAATTTTCAATACAGTCCTCAATTAATTGTTGTCACGCTTTGCTAGATTGCTGCTAAAATTGGTCTCTTCTGTTTTTCAGACCAATTAATGTTATTGACGTTGTTCGCTGTTCAATCCTGCATAATTCATCTTTCAGTGGTTTTCATTAACAACTGCTGTTCCCGTTCAAATTTCCTGTTGTCAATTTGCTGAACAATCTGGTAGAGGCCAGCGTTTTTATGCGTCGTCGTCATCCCGCACTGTGTTCTTGCACGTTTTCGTTCTTTGCTCATATTAAGATAGCTGAATAAAAACCTGAATTTGAACTTGCTCGATTTATCACCAACATGAACTGTATTCATGCCGAACAACTTTGTTCAGTACCAGACACTGAAATATCTGCCTCCTCTCACTTGCCACATTTGCCTGTGAGCAAAAAAAGGATGAAAGCAGAAGGGGATGCACGTTGTGCGTCATTATCGTGTGAGCAGACTTACGTGCAGTACATTATGTGTCTGGCATTGCAATTGCCTGTGTATTTTGTGTGCGAAACTTGACGAATAATTCCCTTGAACAATTCAATGTGATGCTGTGAGTGCTTGTTAAAAAAGCACACAACCACCGACAAAGTATTGATACCAATGCATGCATTACGGCGCACATGTTTTATTTTACAAAAGTGTAATGTTTGATTCAGATTTATATTCATGTATTTTTTATTTATTTTTTGCCCAAAATAGTCACAATGCAAAACTAGGTGTCAAACCGTTCAAAATTTGTACGAATCATGAATCTACCTCATCTGGCCATTGTGTGCGTCATTGTGTTTCAATTAATCGATGCTAAAGGCGGCCGGGGTGGCGGCGGCAGAGGAGGTTGGCTGAGTACCCAAATCTTTCAAAGGGAACGCAACACCGTCGAGTGCCTAGTCAGGCTTTTGGCTCCAATTGTCCCTCAAACTATGGGATATGTACATATAATCAACCTCGGTTTGGCCTCTGTTACGCTGGTCAAAAGCTTGCATGAAACTCAGCAAAATCTGGCCTGTAATTACATGCCAGATATCTAATGGCGCAAAAGTACAAGATTGCAGGGAGAGGTGGAAGCCGTGGTCGTGGACGAAGTGGCTCTCGCAGTCGTGGGTCGTACATTTCCAAATACACATACAGCGCGGGAGGGTTAGATTGAGGGGTGATGTTTCACAGCGTGACTTCTAATTCGATAGGCGATAATGTGGTTTTCTCGTTGTCTATGCTGTGTGTGTCTGTCTCCAGGTATCATCATAGGCGGCTTGACGTAGCTGCCAGTAATTTCATGTGATGTTCACATGAACTGACGCTGATGTTTCACCGAAACGTCTTTCCAGCAACGTATATCACACTCGAGCGACCGGCGTCGGATCACTTACACAGACCAAGTCGATTAAACTCGGTTTGGCTGGGTTGGGATCGGCCTATTTCCTTGCTCAAGGTGGCAAAACAATTGTGCGAGCCAGACATGGGTATTGGCTGTACAGTGGGTACAGATATTACTGGTCATATGGAGCATTTCTCGCTGATTATGGGGTGCGTTGCTTTCCCTAACATTAGCTTAGGTGATGTTTCATCAGGAAATACTAGGAAATACAGTACATAATGTTTATTGCAGAGTCGTAATGGCAGTCGAAACTGTTCGTATAAAATTGAAGCCGGTGACGACGCGCTGGGTAATCTGTGGCTCTGGAATGGGACAAAAAGGTATGGTTGCCTACGATATTAGTTGCTCGTGGTGTTCCAGTGACATTGTTTTTGTTTGCAACCAACGCAGACTCGACGTGCTCTACTACCTATGTGCGAATCAGACACAATTCTGTTGCGGACTGCAATGTTGCATATACGAAGCGTCCCCAAGCCCGTGGTATTGGAAGGTGATGTACGTGGAGGGGGGCTTGTCTGAGCACTGTTGAAATGCAACGTATACCTATTCAAAAATGGACCAGCAAAGCAGGGAGTTGAAATGAACATTGTTTTATTCTTGCATTGCGTGTGTATGGGTTTGTGGTGCACTGGGGTTCAAGACGCAACTGCAGTATAACGTTCGGTTCTCTACTTCCGCAAAAAACCTTGCCACTCTCTCCAACGATCTGCATCGGCACTCTGATGCACAAACAGACCACAGTGACATACAGTAGGTATGGATATTGCAGTGTCGCTTGTGCGTTTGCGTTGGGCATTGTGCTTGTCGTGCATCGTGCATACAAATTCCTTCGTCGATGTTACCCGAAAAACGATGCTGCAGTCGAAGAGCACAGTGAAACATCAGCAGAACAGGCCAGTTCTCCGTCTGATAAACATGGTACGATTTTCGATGACAATTTTACGACAGTTTCATGGAGCTCTGAAAGCTCAGGCATGGTCCTCCAATTTTTACGCTAGAGGCCATTGGTCAGCCCTGAACACCTTAACCGCGTTTTACTCGCCTCGTAAAATTTACAAACTGAAAAAAGTTGTACGCTTAGTTTTGTACTTTTTATAAAAGGCTGAAGTACAGTTAATTGTTTCCAGTTTTCGAAAATTTTTCTTTTGTTATTGGAATTTGTGGAGGTCACGAGCTTTGAGAGCCGATAATTTTATCCATTGTGAGCTAATGTCGACATCCTGCAGAAATGGGCACCATCGTGACACCGTCAGTTCCGTCTCCCCCTGGTCACGGTATGTCGAATGGCAGCTTCCATGCACCGCAGCCAACATCAGGCTAGTTTTGGTCATGTTGCTTGTCATGGTCAGATTGCCCAAAATTCAACATTCTTAAAAAAAGCTGGTCCAAAGTCAGTGCTGCAAAACACTATTGCAAAATACAGTCAAAAATCAGTATTTCCATACCCTTTTCCTTGTCATTGTCCATAGTCGTGGTGTTCGCACTCAAAGTTACGGCTGTCCCCTCGGTATATTTCAGTCGTCACCGACGCGAGCGATCTTCCTTCCATTGACCCGCCACCCTACCCGGGAAAAACCAATTAACGTCAGCCGATCAATATATCGTGCAATCACGCCGTTGCCAGGCTCGTGACGTGACACGTACAGTACATAAAGTGCTTATTGCTAAACTGGTTAAAACATTCCCATTTTTTGACAAGCATAAAAGTTGTTTGTCGTGATCTGTTGAAAGTTATTCAAACAGAACAATAAGCTTCTGGTCACAGTTAGTGACCACAAGTCCGTTACAAAAATTAAACAAAAGTTGACAAACTCACCCTGAATCAGGGCTTTAGTAACTTCATGACTACTTAAGCAAAGCAATATGATCTTATGCCAACATCTGCAGAGCCCGTGTCTTTGCCAATGTTCTTGGTTCAAAACTGAGCTGCAGGTGCACACACAAGCCTGTTGTTGTTGTGATTAGCAGCGGGACCAAAAATTTATGCCCTGCTGCGCCAAAAAGTTCTGGAATTTGCTCGCCATGTTAGTAGCGTCCTGGATTCGAGCGCATGCACACACACGAATGAAGAACCGTCCTGAAATCTGGAACAGTGAAAAATGTCAACAAAACATGTCGGTTTGGTTGTCCACCTGTTGGGCGGAGGCGTCAAGATAAATTGGCGAAATAAAACCGTGATAAAAACACAAGAATCCCGCCAGATTCCACTCCACAAATGGTTCGATTATAATATCTTGTGAGTCTTCAGATACATAGTTCATTCCAAAAAATGCTGAAAATCAGCCTAATCGTCGTGTTATGTCTGTGCACTATCTCCGTGCTCGCCTTTCCAAGGGGCAAGTTTGGCAAGCCTAAGCCCGGCAAGCCCAATAAACACACGATTCGGGGCGGGTCATCCGAGTCAGTCAAGTCGATATCGGGTAAAAGTGATGAAAAGGACGATTCTGTGAAATCAGGCAAGCAACTGCTTAACGTTTTGTCCCTGAATCATAATGACATTTCGCCAGTTATCAGGAATTTAGACTCGGTGAAGAGCAGTAGCGTTAAGTCGGGCTCAGTGAAAGAAGAATCAATCAAATCTGGTCAGTTGAGCGATCTATTAATTGACTAACCTTGTAATGCGAACCAGCACATACTGTACGTAGCTTGCAGGTTTTACAAATAGTAATAAATAATAAACTACATATGAGTTCAGGCTCATTGAAGAGTGGCAGCGTCAAGTCTGGGTCAGCGAAGGAAGAATCCGTGAAGTCAGGTCACTTTACTAAGTATGTAGCTTGGTGTTATTTCAAGTTGCATATGTAAGCCATACTTTTCAGGCTCGGTTAAGTCGGAATCCGTGAAATCCGAATCAATCGAGAACGAATCGGTCAAATCAGGCAGCATTAAGAGCGAGTCTGTCAAGTCTGGCTCAATTAAATCAGGCTCAATCAAGAGCGAAAAGTCAGGTGGGTACATTTGCCGCTTATGAAACAAAGTTCGAAAATATAGCCTGAGTTTGACCTCAACTCCTCACCATTTTTGTGACGGTAAACAATCACAAAAATCTTGTATCATGCCAGCTTACAGTTTTCATGACTGAATTCGAATTGACTACCTGGTGTAAACTGTGAAATCTTTCAGAATCAGTGAAAAGTGAATCGGTCAAAAGTGAAAAGTCAGGTAATCAATAAGCGCTTGTCAACTTATTTCCTGACCCCATTGTGGCCACAAGTGTATTACTCAACCAGGTTCGGTGAAATCCGGGAGCAAAGAATCAGCCGAACCAGCCCCAGCGCCAGCCCCGGAACCAGCGCCAGGGCCAGAACCGGCACCAGCCCCAGGGCCAGAACCGGCACCAGCAGCTCCAGAACCGGCACCAGCCCCAGGGCCAGAACCGGCACCAGCAGCTCCAGAACCGGCACCTGCGCCAGGGCCAGAACCAGCACCAGCCCCAGAACCAGCCCCAGGACCAGAACCAGCAGGAGAGGGTACATCCTAAGGCATTTGACGAAGTGTTGTAACTGTAAGGCGTTGTAAATATGTACAACGATTTGTTTTTTGATTCCCCACAGATGGGTGGTGGTGGTGCATCAGACCATCGTCAGTGCGATCGCACCCCCAAACCACTAAAAAGACAGGCTGCTATGGACACTATGCCTTTGGCCGTTGTTGTTGCGTACGGAACGAAATGCACTGTTTGTTCACATACTGATGAAACATTAGCAAATAGCACTTGCGTTGCCTTTCCATTGGTGTACCTACGACACCACCTCAGTCATTCCCCCCCCAAAAAAATAAGAAACAAAAAAAAAAAAAAAAAAAAAAAAAAAAAAAAAAAAAAAAAAAAAAAACAAAAAAAAAAAAAAAAAAAAACCCCAATATATAACCACGCACTAACGCACTGAGAGCCAATGTGCGTGTGCAGTATACTTGTGAAAACACCCAATAGTGTGGCGGTGTAACCGAAGGGCTGAGCCACAATTGTGCACTGCATGCGAGCATGCCACACGCAGCTTGCAACCAGTGTTGAACCCTCAGTGGCATGGTCATTGCGGTTGTGCCTCAATCAGCCTGGTGTGCTTTTGGAGACACACATCGACCATAAATGGCGCTGCCTGTAGTCGGTTTAGTATGACTTGCCCTTGTGATCGTGATGTATGTTGCAGACCAACCCGCATCAGGCGATGGTAGTGCGGCCAAGCCAAGTGGCAGCCAACCAAAGTCGTCCAAATCAAGCGAGCCCAAATCGAGTGGGCCCAAGACCGAATCTGGAAGTGATGCCGATGCAAGTGATTACGACGACTATGAATGCGGAGGTGGATGCCCTCCAGTCTACAACCCGTGTATGGGTGGTTGTTAGGGCCCGTAGAAAGCGATACTGTATTGCTTTGGCAAATTGAATTATAATACTATAGCCTAACGTACATATATTCAATTGATCGTGCTTTCTTTCTCTGTGTGTTTGGCATGCTTTGGCACTTTGTTGCTTGTCATTTCGGTTTTCAAAATGCCAATCGACTACGCACTGAGTGTATACCGACGCTGCATCACAAACCATGGAGCCTTTCGATCTTTTGAAGAATCAAACGTAGGGCGATGTCAAACGTCGTGATCAGATAGGATCGGATGTGATCTGCCTTGGTCATGTGACTTTCTTGAATTAAGGATATTAAGAAATTTATGGATGCCACTAATTTCGTCCAGCGTAAAGGGTGTTCACCGATCTAAAATGAATAACTAATAAGCTGGACGACATTTGTGCCTCCAGTAAATTGTTGAAGGCAGAACATTTGGGTCGATCACAAACTTGGTCACCGGATGCGATCGGACGGGATCGGATCGGTCTGGCTAGTCGCATCACATCAATGTTATCGGATCGGACTACACAATAATGTAATGCGACTTTGTAGACCAATCACATTGATGAGATGTGACTAGGCAGACATATCCAATCTCATCACATCCGCGACCACCAAGTTTGATATCGGTACGGGGATCATAAATAGTCTAGCCTGCTTATACTTACGTGATCGGAACGGAACCGCCATCTTCAGTGGCTAGAAATGTTATTTGTATAAACCATCATTTTATCACAGAAATTGCTGACATGATGACTAGAATGCAGTATTGTGAGCAACCATCAAAAATACAGATGAGGATGCTATACATCTTTCTTGCGCCGAACGTTTTTCATGTTCACATCCAAGTCCGCTGGTAACCCGCTAGTGTTCGAACCCCTCGTGTTCGTCCGATCGGCCAACGCACACACCACTCAACCATCATCGGTCAGTTGGATTGTCGTCAGTGTCGTGAAATTCATCTTCATCCTTTTTCTCATACGCGAATTTGATGCGTTTCACACACGGCCGGTTGGTAGAATTGCTACGGTCGCCATCCGAGCAGCAACGTTTACGCATCGCCCAAAATCGATCGAAATATTTCATCGGACGCAAGCCGTGGATGCCAAGCACCTGCAAACGATAAGATCTCATTTCTCCGATATTGCAATTTTTGATTGAAAAACAATCTCGATTGTGTCGCCTTCTTTACCCCGAGGTCACAGATATTCTTCAGCGGCGGGTAGGCAGCGATGCCAATGCCCTTTATCTGTTCCAGCTTCACACCAGCACTTTTGGCAATCACGCCGGATGCAACGTCATCAAGCTGATTGAAGCCGAGCACATAGTCGACTCCCAGTCTGCTCACGGCCTCAGCCATCGCTGTGACACCCTGAAATGGCAAGGTGGATCTAATTGGATGCCAGTTCGATCTCCTCGACTCAGACGCTGACCTCAATTGTAGTGATTTGTGTTGTGCCCGTACAGTATAGAGGTAGGATGGACGGAGGCCATTGTTTTTCGGATATGTAATATTTGCCACCAACAGGTTTGCGCAAGGCTTCTGTAACAAGAAACAGCTTCTTCGATTGAATAAACCACATTGTACATACACATATACACACAATCACACAAAACAATTTGCTCAACCTCCTTCTCTGAATATGGCGCTGCACGACTGTTTGAGCCCTTTGAATTGCGACTGGTTGCGTTTCATGTATCTGAAAAATAATATGTAATTATTTTCTCCAACTAAACTTCGACAAAATCATGAGTTGGCACCTGTGCACCCTGCCGGGCATGAGCACCATGTCGTCGTCGGTCATGATCATGAAGGGCACATGCTGACATCGGCTGGCCATGTATGCCAACTGCGCCCAGTACTTGTTGGCAAGGTGGTTGCGTCTGGTTAGAGCGATCAGATCTCAGATTATATTGTAATGATTAACCCTCTAAATAATCAATTTTTGAACACTGTTTTAGTCCGTAGTCTATGCGATTAACCGCGTAACACTCTGGTGAATATTCTGTACGAAAGTATTCTGAACACTCTGGTGAACGAAAATGTCCTTGTGTTACAATAAAGGGTGATATGTTATAAACTGATGTTTACACCGTTTCGAAAACTCCACCCAAAGAGGGCAGACTGTAATGGTAGAAGAGCTTCACAGAGTTTGTTCTCTGATTGTTATGAGTGTAACCAAATTTTTAGCCTAACGGTTGTTAAACACACTTGCGGCTGGGTAATTTTTCATTGTCCCAGAGGTGGACTAAAATTGGTTGACCACCACAACAACAGAAAGTTATCAGGGTTGGTCAATGTTTTGACTCAGTCAGCCCAACTCACTCCTCCAAATAATTGGCGAGCACAATATCATCGTGTTCCTCGTGTTCCACTTTTAGTTGCACGTATGCCTGTTTGGCTTCTTTGGCCGTTTCCTTGAGATCCAAGTACACCAACGGGTAAGGTAGGCCCACGATAAACAAATAGCTCATGTTGAATAGTGGAGCCTCGGTGGCCCACGTGGCACGAATACGTTGACGGTACTCGAGTGATCGTTGATTGTTGCCTGAATGGGCAAGGGCTCACTGTAAGGTGTAGGTACGAGCATGGCTTGTGGCCTGCCGCAACCTTGGCACAGTGGTGAACGTATTTGTGAATGTGCTTTGGGGGCTCTAACTGTCGAGACCCAGGCACCCGCGGTATTTGACTTTGGGTCGAAACCACAACCCCACCACGCATCATGTGCGCTGCACGTGCCATCAAGGCACATTCGCATATATAAGGTTAGGTGTCGGCTCCCAATGTGCAATAGGTAAAATCACGCGCTTAGAAAAAATCACGACCAAGTAATCGTAGAGCACCGGGTAGCGGTCGTTTTGGCGAGAAAAATGGTGGTGTGCCAGGGCCGTGGAATTTGATTAGCTGAGACTTTTCCCCTCTCAACAGCCGTCGTTACCGCTAGCCGAAATGAATTTATGCCAGTGACAACTTATGCTGAGATTTCACAAGCCTTATACTGCCTGAACTATATACCTGATTTAATGAAAATCACGGCGTTCGGCCACTCCTCCACTGGTCGACTTCGATTGCACACCTGTGGCTCCAGCCAATAGTGAAACGGTTGGAATTTGAGCGGCTCGAATGAGCGTGCACTCGTCATCGCCAGTGGTGGTGGACGGGTGACCGACAGTGAATCATTGCTGCTGCTGCTCAGATACGAACTCAACCAGCGTTGTCGTCGGACCAACGCAGCACCGTATGATGTTTCATTGTATTGATTGGGAGCACTCAACAATATGGTGAACAGCAGACATGTGCTCGCGACCATACCAATCGTGAAACATCGTCGAGTCAGACGCAGACCGTGTTGCGTTGAAAGACAGGCCAGTTTGATTGGTAGTGGTGATGAGGGCAGTAGCAATGGGGTGGTGCTGCGCTCGGATGATGCTGCTGATGGTGAGCTCATTTTTGTTGTTGTTGATGATGCTGTTGTTGTTGCTGTTGTTGTTGGTGCTGTTGTTTGGCAGACGTGAGCCAAATGATTATTGATGTCAGCCGATTTCAGCTCGGGAGCGAAACTGCGGAATTTTCAGATACCACAGTGACTGGTGGTGGGGCATGCTATGAAATGTGTGAGCTTGAAATTTGAGAAAAATCAGTTCACCATTTCTGAAATTAGATGTGCTTCTGCGTGGAACATAACAGGAAATTATTAAATTCACTCAGCAATAACTTCTTGACGTGTTCTTTGTGGGGAAGACTATGGCGCGTTTATAATAAAACCGTGCTACGTCTACGCATAAGTATTAATGCAGCAGTTTTGTCCCATTTCATATGATGACGTGAAGAAAAGGGACGAAGTGACATTGCAACGTTACGATCAATAGCAAAAACCACAAAAGACGGAGTAATAAACAAAGAAAAAGCGCGCTGAAACCTGGTATGATGGATCATGTTCGGTAAGGGCAGCGCTAAGATACCCAGCTGCAGATTTATCAAACGAAGTGACAGATCAAAAGCTCTCCACTTTGAACTTCGGATATTTAGTTCACCCCTCGTCATATGTTTGTGATTTGAAGTCACATGCCCACAAACAAACTGTACTACCTATGTACATATGTACACGCTACTACACGCAATTGCACATGTATAATACATACATAGATACGTGTTGTAGACGATCGCGTGAATTTAAGGTCGATTAACCTGACTCCGGGAAGAGAACAAAACCGAGAACCCCCCAAACCACCTTCCTCCCTCCCCCCCCCCCCCCCTTTCTTCCCCCCACGAACCCCCGCAGAATTTACTGTACCAGTACTTAGTCAAAAAATACGGCAGTGCGCATAAAACGAAACCGAAAAGGTTTGAAACTTTAAAGTTGCGTGGTTAAAGTGGTTTGGTTGTTTAAAAACAGAAAATCAACGGTGCTTCCGCACCAGTACCAAAATGTCGAAGTGTCCATTCTACAAATTGTACGTGTCCACCCTAACGGTGGCGATTTTATTTACCTTTCATGCAAGCAAACTGCATGTGATGAAGCGCACAAATCAAAAAGCCTGCGCCTACCTTTCATACATCGCAATCTTTGTTTGCGTGTTTGAAAAGGCAGCAATTCTTGCATGAAGATTATTTTTTGAGTGAACGTGCTGGTGCTTTTGTTTTCCGTATGTCGATGCGTTATAATCAAAAACTGGCCGACATGACAATACCTGGCTGCATATGAACGCCACCCATCTGCACGATCATACAAAAAACAGAGCACAACAACGACGGCGTGTACTGATAAGGAACGGGGTGATAATAAAATTGATTAAAACAACTCTATTCCGTTATTCTGTCTTGCCAAATTCGCATCGACTCAGTCCACAAATCACGCGGTCACTGTTGTGTTCAAGATTTCTTGTATATTTACAACTTATGTAGTTTCCACTGAATTTAGTACAAGTAAAGGCACCATACCTCTACATACATACTTTTTCGACCGAGTCCATCCAGTGCTGCGGTGAGCATGTCGTCGATACAGACTTTGGAACGCACCTATTAGGGTTAGTTTACTATTTTTGGAGCAATTTTTAAATCAGACTTACAATGATTTAGCACATCTTCCATTCAAGTAGAAACCAGACTACAGAATTGTATCTGTATCTGTATGTTTACGCAGTGCGTTTTAGAGATGGTGGGTGCGAGCTTGCCGCAGTCAGTAAATACTTGTGTAAAATTGTAAAATTAGCACTGATACGGCATGCTGAACTAATGCACAGAACTTTTTTAACATGCATACATATCTACATGAAGAATTGCTTTGCCCTATTTATCGTCATGGTGCACTATGCTCAAAACATGGTATAAACATTTCAGCTTAAATTTGGCAATTTGAGAAGGAAGGGTCGAAAATAAATGACGCTGATGAAATGTATTTTTTTGTCTCATGAATTCTGTCAAAAGGCAAATAGAATAAGTGCATCACATAACAATAACTCTTTGAAGCATGCTTGAACGCCAGTCAAGGATGTCTCAACAGATTACCATGACGAGTTTAAATGCCGACAGTGAAAATTCTGAAGAAAATCTTGGTCTTGATTTATCAAGGTAAACGTCGTGAAATTATACTATTTTTTATTTCAGAACAGCCCAACAAGAAAAATGTTTAGTAGACTTTTGCCAGAGATGAAAACTTGATAGGCGATAGGGAAAAATTCATCACGCGCGAATATTATTCGCTTCTCTGTTTCTCTATAAAACTGTGTCCCGGAACTTCCCCAGAACTAGATGCAAAAGATTAAAAATTTATTTAAGGTTCACTTAGCGATTCGAACCGAAATCATATCATACCTGTGTTGACCTTGACAATAAAAAAGGAAACCATAATTGTCATTGTTAAACGTGCCAACTACATCCGTTTCCTTTGGTATGAACGTGAAAAAAACGCTTGACTTCTTCTAACTTTAATCGGCCATCCATCAGCACAGCATTATGATATTGACGAAGTGTAAAAATGTAAACTCAGCGGCGTAGGAGAGGAGGGGTATTCAATACCATGGAGTACCGATACCCCCTCAGCCGCTCATTGGGGTACCCTACTCCCTCCTAAAAGTCACAAGAAAGAAAAATGACCCATAATTCACAAGATTCTCAATCTCGAACGCTTCAAAATTCAAAAAAATTGCTCATATCGAGCATCAAAATGCTCACATTTACTGACTTCCAGTGGTTCCGGGGTCCGGGAACAAAAAAGTCAAAATTTTCGCGCTCTGGGGCGACGCTTCTACTGCTTCGACCAGTGATGTAGGAGAGCAGTACAGGTACCCCTCAGCCGCTCAGAGGCTCCAAGAAGTTACAAGAAGGAAAAAGGACTTCTAAATCGGTATATTTTCACTCTTAAACAGTTCAAATATCAGAAATCTCACGCATTTTCACTAGGTTCTGGTTGTTAGCACTGCATAAAAACAGTTTCAGAAATGGAAGAAGCACTGTGTATATAGAAACGACGTTTCGCCCAGGTACCCCTCTCCCTAGATTCACACCTACTATAGCTACGCCCCTATGTAAACTGTCACTAGTTTTGAAAAAATCGTCAATATTGGTCGGCGTACCGAGGGGTGCACCAGTCCATCTTCGGCACCAAAGGCATAGAATTACCTAACGGCGGTAAATTTTGCAATATTGCTGACAGTGACACACCTTACACGGCGGATTCAGAACATCCTTGCAAGGGGATTGTCATCTGACAACGTCAATTCTAAAGTTGTGAGGATCGCATCCTTTTTTATCCATCCATTATTGAATGCATCCAATCGCAATTACCAGCCCATTTACGTGGTGCAAGACGTTGTCGAGCACTAATCGTCCCAACCTCATCAAATCAATTGTTATGTGCGATGTTGCGGACATGAACAATTTTCGCAGTCAATAACGCGAAATGGGCCAATTCGTAGATCTACGCGCATCTCATGACATACACGGTGGTTATGGGAGTGATGTCCAGACACGTTATGATGTGTGCAGATTACTAATGAACAAACTCTATATGCACATGAGGTGTTACACGCACATAACATATTTGATACAACTTGTTGTTTGGTTTTTTCAGCGACAACAATGTCACAGTGATAAATTGGTCGTCACAAAACGTTATTCATCATTTTATGCGTGGTGTTCATGCAACGTTGATTTGTGAGGAAGTCGTGGGTTGATCTAGTTATACTTTGAATTTATAAAAACAGTTACCATGCCACTTTCATTGTCCACATGCGGAGAAGGAGTCACCTGTTATTGTTGCGATTGAGAAGGTGCGTAACACATATATGTAGAGGGGTAAAGTTTTGAAAAAACTAAACGGTGAAGCGTCAGTTTTGGATGATGATGGAGCGTGATCGACACACACGAAACACGCCACAAGATAAATGAAACTCTCAAATGATAAAATCATCCCGTATCATTAAATATGGCGCGAATGACTGGATCCCAATCTCGATGTCCCGTTTTCGGTGCGCAGCGCTCGAACAGTGTCACAAGTCCACCAATGACAAATCCAACGGCAAGACCGAAAAATGCTCCGAACAATTGTGTGAGTCTGAGCGGTGTCTCGCCCTTCACCGGTCCTTCTGTGTTCGGGCATTGAGTCGGTTTTCGGTCAAAATATTCTTCATACCGACTGTCCAGCGATCGAATCAGGTGTTTCGAACTGGCAATTGCTGCATTCAGACGATTGATCAATTGAATTGGATGCGTTCTTGGCGACAATCATTGAGACGGGTGTTGAGCCGTGCTCGACCACTCTGACTGGCACCAGACGCAGATTGCAGTGGATCATGGTCAGATATCGCAATGGTTTGTAGTCGAACAGCACTACGTAGGGGCTGCCGGGCATCTGCACCAGATTGGCGGCGTTCTGCAAACCGCCCATCTTGCTCAGACTGACTGCCGGGTTGATACGCAGTGCTTGGCCGAGCGCCGAATGCTCACCGAGTCGATCGAACAACGCCGTGCCGCTGTCGGCCAACAGTTGCACCTATGCAAAATAATAATCTGTCGCGCATCATCATATCGAATCGACGCTACAACAAGTGTTTGTGCATTCGCATATTCTTGTACTTGGTACCGTGACTTTTGTTGAGTTACATATTTGCTTGTCTCGGATAATCACCATAAACCTTGAACCTTGGCAGTCAAATTGTAGAATTATGGTAACGAGGCCTCATTATACTGTACATTTCCGTAACTAACTGAGAGAATATTTCTGACATCCGTCAACCTTGGAAATGTGGAACCACTAATATCCGATATGTGTTTTGACATTGATTTTCTTTTCTCTTACCGTAAACCAAAAGAGACAAATGACAAACCATTTTTTTCAAATCGGTGCACTTGACGAACCTGTTTGGTGCGAATGAGTGCGGCCAGCTGGTCAACATTGTCAAATCGACTCGCTCTGTGCTGCAAGATCAGGCTTGACAACAGAGCGCTCTTGTACAACGACACCAGCAACGCTGCCATGAATGACAACAGTGCTGTAATCGTCGTAGAACCGTTGCTGTGATGCAGCCAGTTCAGTTTGGAGCGACGAGGTACCACATGCCTGAACAACAAAGGAAACAGCACGCAGAACAACAGCAACAGCAGCGTGTAGGCGTCAAAAATGTCGAAGAAATCCGCCGTTCCCGTCCAGAGGTTCTCGTGTGGATCCTGCACGTCCAGCGCGTACTGCTCGCCGACGCTCAAGTCGATGATAGTGCTGGTGAACTGTGTGGATTAAACGGTGAGTTGCATTAAAGAGTGTGTCCAACATGGAGTATGCCTACACTACACCCGTGAAAACTGTTTATCTTTGACTTTTTGGACAAACTTTTCTTTAGAAGAATGACACAAAAACTAAGTTACACTCGACTAATATGCTAATTTACGTGCAAATGCACCTGCACCCTTTTCTCCCTCTGCTCATTGCGTGAGAACCAGAAAGCGGTCGTGTGTAGTCGGTCGGTGTCAAGCATGTGGTAGGTGGCATTGATGAACCCAAGTCGACCACTCAGCTCACGGTCGATTGGCACCAACGACCAATTGTAGCCTGATTTGGCAAGCACAGTGCCGATGATCTCCGCCTGGTAACCCGGATAGTGACAGTTGGATGCACGAAGCAGATTGGAGCGCAACGCACATTCGAAGCGGTACGGAGGTCGGACTGAGTAGCCGACTCGAAGCGTTGGTATAATTGAAGCCATTCAGCTCACTGTCAGTTGGCCTGGGCAAGTTATGCTGTCGGAAGGTTAGAAATGGTTTACGTATAACATGGACGAACTTAGCATCATTGAATGACAAGCAAACAATGACAACCACACCATTGCAAGTTTGGCCGCTGCAATAATGACATGTAAACAATGGGTTTATTCATCAGACTGCGCATCTGGCCTTGCTCATAATGTTAGTCAAATAATCGCAGCATGGTTTCCGCACTTAACTATAGTTATTCCGGTTGATGGAAGACTGATTACCGTTGTAATCAGTACACCCTGCAGGGGCTCTGGGGGGAAGACTGATTACAAATTAAACGAAGCCATAATCAGCCTTCCCCCCCAAGGCCCAATCTCAGGAAGGCTGATTACGCATGCTGTAGCATGCATATAATCAGCCTTCCTGGGTTGGGCAGCTGGGGGGAAGACTGATTACGCTGACTGAATTACGCGGAACGCGCGTATGGCCGGTGTGGCGTGAAGCACGAGCTGGTGTTGGGACCTGGTCCCAATTGAATGCAGCAGTAATTAGTAAATAGCAGTTGGGCACTAATGTTTCACGTCATTGACTGTCTCGAGTTTGTAGCGTCTGTGATATTTCACTTGGCTAAGGGTTAGGCTTAGGCTTAATCTGTCACAAGTTTCCATTTTTATAATTAGGCTCCGTCCAGCCTTAGCCAAATGAAACATCGCAGGCCTATAAAACAGCCAGGTAGTCATTGACGTGAAACATCACGCGCGGTCGTTCCACCGGACCAGATCACTGGGAACGAACTGTCCCACAACCGATTCGGGTTTATCCGTTTTATTTTTCAATCTGTAATCAGTCTTCCCCCCAGCGCAGCCGAGTCGGGTTTATCAGCTTTATCAGGTTTATCAGCTTTATCCGGGTTATTTGTAATCAGTCTTCCCCCCAGCGCAGCTGAGTCGGGTTTATCAGCTTTATCAGGTTTATCAGCTTTATCCGGGTTATTTGTAATCAGTCTTCCCCCCAGCGCAAGGGAGTCCGGTTTATCAGGTTTATCAGCTTTATCCGTTTTATTTATAATCAGTCTTCCCGGCACGGTTATTCCTTATTTTAATGGTCCAAAGACCCGTTCAACGTGCGACCCAGTTGCTTCTAGCCAAAGTGGAAATTTTATATCACACGCCTCAGTGAGTGAGCTTTATGCGATTGAACATGCAAAGAAAGAGAAATCAGACGTCACACGCCACGCAAGCAGTGTTTCAGGCTTCTGGTGACGTTGGCTGCGTGCATGTCACGTGGAATTTCTCTTTCTTTGCATTTTCAACGGAAGTCATGGAATTTCG
The DNA here is from genome assembly GCA_030248065.1 of Rhynchonema sp. JSB1_4. Lineage (NCBI taxonomy): Eukaryota > Metazoa > Nematoda > Chromadorea > Monhysterida > Xyalidae > Rhynchonema > Rhynchonema sp. JSB1_4. The sequence goes on from JASAMV010006961.1 coordinate 45,700, forward strand.
ACCTCAGCTGGGAGTTTGCTCACAACGTTGACACGGCTTCCTTTGACTCGAATGAAAACTATCACAGACTATACAAGCTTGGTGTTTGTATGGTGGCTTGCTTGCGCTTTAGCCTGCCCTCTTGCACCTGGCTGACTCACAATTGCAAAGGTTACAAACTTACACATATTCGGTTGCGGTTGGTTCAGTGCCAAGGTAAAAATTTGGTCCACTGTTTAGTTCCAGTCGACATGGAATATGATAAAAGGTTATATATACAGCAAACAGACAGAAATTGCAATCGCAAGAAGCAAATACAGCAATCACGCATCAGAATAAAACGTGGTGATCCCGTCCGAATTCCGGTCCGAGGAAAATTGAAAACGGTTTTCGACTCAGACGATGGGCTAAAAAAGAAAGAGAATCAGGCAGCCAAATAGAATAGAACAGCACAGCATGAGCCATAAATTCAAATTCCCGCCAACCCCGACGCGGGCAAAAATGGCCCGCCCAGCGCCCACTACACGCAGGGTTTTGCCGGCCCAGCCCGGCCCGACCCCCAGGCCCAGATCTCCCTCCCGGCCCGGCCCGAGTCGAGTCGGTCAAATCAAACAAAGCTCGGCTCGGCGCGAATTTTTGGGTCAATTTTTGTCATACCGTAAAAACCTTCTGGGGGTAGTTCTGAGAACAATTTTTCAGATTTGGGTCAGTGAATTAATAGAGGCCCCCGTAATAGAGCCCCCCAAAATGGGGTCAGTGAATTAATAGAGCCCCCTTTTAGGTTTTTACGGTATATCGAATTTTCGCACTTTTAAGGGGTTTCGGTCGAAATTTGGCATTTTTGACCAAAAAATGGGCATTTTGAGGGCAAAAATCGAGGCTGGTAGCGGTAGGGTACCACAGCGGGCCGGGTAGGGGGGTAGGGTACCAGAGCGGGGGCGAGTAGGGGGGTAGTGTACCAGGCCGGGGCGGGTAGGGGACCCCAGCCACAGCACTGAGGCGTTCTCTATTACAGGGGATGGGGGGCTCTATTAACTCACTGACCCCTTTTTTGGGGCTGTATTACGGGGGGATGTATTTAGGTTTTTACGGTAGTTGTCTCGATTTTTCTGTTTATTTTGGGGTTTTCCGGATCTTTTGCAAGGTCACTCACGACTCACTACTTTACCTCGCAATAAAACAACGAAACTTCAAGCACAATACGATTCGAACTGAGATTGAAAAGATAAAAGAAACACGAGGGGGCAGGCTGGACTTGGACACAAGATGAAACCCCCTGCACCGACAGAAAGCGATGATCAAACACATCGGTCTGCGAAACGACAACGGTTAGAGTTTGCTGCAAAAACTAAGTGCGGAGTCGGTTACCGAAAATTTATTTATTTATTAAATTTATTATTAAATTTATTTTTCGTCGGTTTTGTAAATCGGTCGGAGGGTTCTATTCTGGGTTCCAGGTCAGACTTTGTTCAACATTTTTTATTTTTTGTGATTGATGAGTCGTTTTTGCGGCTGTAGTTTTCGGTACCGGCTATACTTGTAGGTTTTGGTATTATGTATGTGTTGTGTACGCCAGTGGTGTAGCCAGTGTAGATCCTGGTCCGGCGGGGAAATTAGTGTACCTCCCTACTTTTTCGGAGGGGAAATTAGGGCACCTCCCTGGGGGGAAGCGGGGGAAGACCCAAAATCAGGAAAAAGTCACTTTCTGAGGTTGAAAATTTGACCTATTTTCACCCCTTTTTGGAAAAAATTCTTCACAAAAAGGGTATTTTGGCGACTTTTGAGAACATTGACCGAAAAAATCACACATTTTAGGCCTAAAAATGGCCATTTTAGGCAAAAAATTGGGGAAATTAGTGTACTAGTGTACCTTGGTCGGGGAAATTAGTGTACCTTAGGGGGGTCCCCCCAGGAACTACACTGGGTGTAGCTACTCAGGCGGGGCGGCAACCTACTGTATCAGCAAAAATGTGCGGCGGCAACCTGCCCTGTACCAATTTTTTTTAGGTCTGAATATTGATGAAAATGTACTCTACAACGCTAATGCGCGATGTTTCGCCCATTTGGAGTGAAAAATGCCGATTTTATATCATTTTGAGCCAAAAATCGCAACTTACTGTACCAGCCGCCGGGCGGCGACCTACGTACTGTACCAGGATGGAGCGTCAACCTACCCAGTGTAGTGGCTGGGGGGGGGATGGGGGGGATTCCCCCCCCCCCTAAGGAGTAGGTACCTTGCAACCACCCCTTGGGGGGATGGGGGAAGGGTAGGTACCTTGCAACCACCCCGGAGGGTACCTTGCAACCATCAATTTATGGTTTTTATAGGCAAAAATGGGTGTTTTTCGACCTCAAAACCCCAAAAATCGCGCGCTCCGCGCGCAAACCTCCATATAATAGGTATTTTAGGCAAAATTTCGGCCAAAATGCAAAAAAGTACCAATTTTTCGGCCAAATTTGCAGTATAATGCATGCAAAAAACACCCTTTTTTCGGACCTCAGGGGTACCTTGCAACCTCCCGGAGGCTGGGTATGGGGGGTACCTTGCAACCATCTGGATCCATCCCCCCCAAGGGTACCTTGCAACCATCTGCCTGCCACTACACTGAACCTACCTATCTACTGTAACTAGGGGGGACCCCCACCCCCCTGCTGCACCATTGGTGTAGGCTCAAAACATTCCAGAACCAGCGAAACGCAGAGCGTTGTTGGCGAACAGCAGCGGACGTCGGCCGAAGGCCCTTCATCGACGTTTACCAACATCGTGGACTTGGATGCCAGCGTGAATCAATTGTTCGAACCTCTCATTGCAACTTTTGATAGTGACGAGTAAGTTTGGCCGTGGGGATTGGTACAATGCGTGCACGCGAGTTGTGCTGGATGTAGTGTAGTTCCTGGGGCGGGGTCTCCCCTCGGGTACGCTATTTGCCCTTCGGTGATGCACTATCGAGAACAGTTTGCCCTGTTTTTTAACGGAAATTATTATTCTGATGAAAAAGGGGACCCGGTTTTATTTCAGAGAATAAACCGGTTCTTTTCCGGTCGGAGCTATATGGATTGTTTGAAAAAATGTACGCTGTTGCTTGTTGCAGACAGGGTACAAACGTGACGGAATCGGATGTGTACAAATTGTATCGCGTGCTGCAACTCGAATACGACACGACGACTGGCTCGTTGGCGCGTTCTGATCAGACTGACGCCGATTGCAACTACTACGCGCTGCAATTGAAGTTCTTTCGTCTGTTTGTCAGGAAATATCACGCGTTCTTCGGTGAACATCAAGGTTAAATTTCCAAAAGAGTTTGTGTCAGTATGTGCAACGGTCAAAATCGATGAGAAATTTTGCCGGCTGCATCGGATAATCGGACAATGCTCGTCGTGCGACGTGCGTGACACGTTTTATAATGTTAGCAAACCGAACAATGTGCACGCAGCAAAATTTTGATTTTATTACACTATTTGGTGGTAAGAACGTAACTTGTCGGCTTTTTTTGAACCTGCTTTGAACAATAAATGATGATGTTTCAGATACGATACAATGGATGATCAGTGTTCTGGTGTCAGCGACGAAACTGCAATTGCGAGCTGAACTCACCGAATTATTACAGCAAACGTCCGCTGATCTGTTCATTTATTTGAATGCTGAAAACCGACAGCAATGTTTGGATCGTGCTTTGTGTGTTGTCAGTGGTTGGTTGCTTTCTTTGATGTACCTTTATTTTCCCCGTTTCGTTGGTTTCTTCTGTGTTAGCCTCACAAGGCTACCGTTTGTTCGAGAAAACTGGAATTCACCATTACAACAGGGCTCGCTGAACTCAATGGTGGTTTTCGGACTTTGGACCATATGGAAGAGGAAAAGTATTGGATAACGATGTGCGATAAATCGATAAAATTGAAGCCAAATGTCAAGCAAACCGTCGAGATATTGCCGTTGAAAATCAAATTCGACCACATTTTGCAAGCGGATCGTGTGCTTCGCGTGATTTGGTTCGTTTATTAGGAGCACGTGGTTTGTTTCGTTTGGTTTGCGACACCACTGCCGATATTTCTCGCTTACAGCGGCATTCTGACTACGAACACTGATCACGTCTTGCAATTTGATGGACACCGACAAACGCGTGTCTGGCTCAGCACGTTGCAATTGGTTGTCAATGAATCCTGGACCGTAAAGGCGGTGAGTTCAAGTGATCGTTTGGGCAGTGCACGTTAGCCAATCGTCAACTTTAATCGAGTTTGTTCACGGTTTGTTGGATTGCAGCCTGCCCTCTGGCTTCTGTGCCATTTGATTCGACGCACGGATCGTTCAGTGGATGGACAGGTTGTGCTGTGTGCTGTCGACACCATGCTTGCCTTGACACAATTGGTCAGCACATTCCCTTGCGGCCAGACACAGCCGACGTTAGTTCATCGTCGTTGTGCTGGTTTATTGTCGATTTATTCGCAGTTGTTTTTTACGACTTTATCGTCATCGTTTTCCAGCTGCTACGATTCGGTGACGGCGTTGTGTGCGATCATGTCTGAATGTGGGCGGCAATTCAAGCAACTCACCGATTCACTCAAGCATCGATCACCAACGAAAATCAGTGGCGCAATGCAGATGGTGAATTATGACATGTTGTTCGAATGTGTGCAACGATCACTGTCCTATTTGCATGTCAACAAACAGGTATTCAGTTGAGGCTATGTTCATGACTATGATGGATTTGTTCGCCAGAAGCATTTGTTCACCTGACAAATGTTCCCATAATTTAACCCGTCTCCTATACTGGCGGAAAAATCGGTTTATTTATATTTCGTGAAAAACTGAAAAAAACGAAAAAAGCCGATAAAGAACCGCAGTGTACAAGGATGGGGGAAGTCATTGTGACAAAAATAGTTGAAACAAGCCACATTGACACCAAAGCCGTTCTGAAGGTATTTTTCCCAACTCCTGTCAACAACTAGAAAATTTAGTGAAAAAAAACCGACGTTTCTTGGAGCCGGTTGAGGTTTTCTCACGTCCCAGATGGACCCAATTTTTTTCGTAAAAAACGATTTTCTCCATCCGCGTGTATACCATCTTCATGTTCCCGCAGCACCATCTACACGCGACAACGACGTACAGCTGTGCGGCCGATGCACTGCCAAGTGGCGTGTTCACATCGTTGATCGGTGAGTTGACCGCGTCCGTTTGTCCGTTGTTGGCCGCGTTTGACGAGTTCGACCGACAAACTGACCAAGAAATGAAGACAATGAGACGGCAGAAATCGATCCGCTTGTTGACCACCGTCGCCAGTCAGGCGTTCGGCCTTGCGCTCCGAGTGCGACAAAATCGAGGCGTTCGTTGTACTTTTTCACACTGTTTGCTTGTTTGTTAGCCCGGTCTCGGAACAGCGGTTTCGCCAAGTCGCTCGTAATCGGGTCTGTTTCAAATATCGAACCGCCCATAGTTGAAGTTGTTAGAATAACAAATAACTTGTTGGTGGCAGAGTGTTTTGTACTCATGAAATGGCTGACTGCCTCGTTGAAAAATCTGGTCAAACGGCAGGCCCGAGAAGCACCTCATTCGTTACATGCAGATGCAGAGGTCATTGTACTCCGTTGTGTGCTGTGATATCATTTCTTGAACAATCTGCAGGCAACTCTGTCGCTCTTCAAGGCAGCTTGCAGCGCACTCAATCAATATGACAGGTTGGTACATGATAGCATATACATGTATTTGGTGAATTCTTTTTGGTTGTTACCCAGCGAAACGTAGGCGTAGTTAGATCTCCAAAAATATCAAAATATGTTTTAAAATTCTTCCATTCACAAGTAATCTTTTGTCGTACTCTCGCATCCTTTTACGCAAGTGTACATTGATGTTGTTCTCATCACACTTTCTTGCAGTCTCGTGTTGTCCATCGAATTGCTTATGGGACGAATTTTTTAAAGTTATCCGGCTTAGATCTTGCTGTTGCTCTGCAGGACAATTTGCAGAGAAAAACTACGTGTAAGACACACTTCTTTTAGTTCTTTCGGAGGAGCAGCAAAATCTGAGCCATCCAACTTCAAAAAAGTCGTCTCATGAGCAATTGAGTACTCTCTGTGATACCCGTTTGTCGAGCTTGTTTGTTTTACAGAGCCAACGCGAGACCGACGACGCTTGAACTGATCAACAGCCTTGTCGAATCAACCCTGAATACTGACTGCATGTCATCGGAATTTGTATGTTGTCCTGTTTGATAGCTAAAAGACCAGCTGGAAGGTTCTACGATTGCTAACGCTCACAAGTGTACGATCGCACTGCGCAAGATGCGTTGTTCCGTTATCCCAATCCCCCTGTTCAATTTGTCAGATTTCAAAATCAACTTCGAAAAACACCAAGGTCTTTCTTGATGGACCGCGGTCACCAAGTTGCGATACGATTTTAAGTTTGTGTACAACCCAATCACCAATTGTGTCGTGTATCGGAAAACAGTCTGTAGTTTCACCCAAAAACGTACCACCACCACATGTTCCCACAGATGTGCAACTGGCTTGACGTGATCACATGCGTTGTTCGTCTCTACCAGCACCTGCCGACGACCACAGACGCGCACGCGTGTTGTACGATGGCGAATGCTTTGGTGTCGTTGTTGTTGATCACACCGTTGAAACAGACGTACGTTCAACCTTGGGAGTTCAATTTTCGAAAACCTTCGACGTTTTTTGAGCTTTCATTGATCTGTCAACTAAACAGTGCGTAGCAAAACAAAGTGATTCGGCAACGCTTGTGTCGCGTGTGGTTGTGTAGTCTTATTTGATGTGAGCACGTAGGATTAGTTGTCCTGAAATATCTTAAGCTACCAGAGTGCCCAACAAAATCAATATAAATTGACAGCAATCGGAGTGCGCTGTTGACAGCGTTGCGATGCATTTCAACAATGATGACCATCGACGAATCTGTGCGTCGGCAGATGTTTCACACTTTCATTGGCACAACAGTGCTGGTGACCAAGTTTGGTGGGTACTCTTGTTTTGTTGCATGTTGTGTCTGTAAAATATTGTAACGGCCGTATAAAATCGAGCACATTTTCTCGTTGCCAGTGAATGAGCGACAGTTCGACGGCAATCCAGTGCGCACGCCGATCTTCAGCGCACGATGTTTGGCGTTGCTGTGTATTCCGTGGCAAATGGTCAGTTGTTGAGGACACAGTAACTAAAATGAACGCGACATTTGTTGCGAAAGTGCTGCTGCCTGATTTTCAAGGACATCACACAAACGATACGGCAGATGAAATCGCGTGCGCAACGAACGCCGAACGCGGGCCCCGACAGTGATTTGTTGTCGTGTTTGGCGCAGGTCGACAATGTTGCTGAGAAAATGCCGCAGGCTGTTCGCATCGGTAAACTCTTGCCTCTTTTCTATCGTGGTTTATTTTCGATGTTCTCTATCTTTTCATTCCTTCTGCTAACGTCCAGAAATGCTTAAAAATGTAGACGTTGGTCTTTTTTTACTTGAGAATGAGCTTTCAAAAATGTTTTTGGATGGAGGAATACACCGAACTATTGGTTCTGTCACACGCGTGGCAATGGTTTAGCTCTGTTGCGTAAATGATTTCGCTAACTCAGCACGTGGATTCTTCACGTATTGCAAAAGTCACAACAAATTTCGAGGATTTGCAACTGGAACCAGAGCTTGTGCTCGCTCAGATTGAATTTAAGCTTAGTACATTTTTTCAGCAACGCAAGCGAAAACAATTACGCTCGAGGCGATCGCGACGCTCAGGGATCTGAAAGTAGCCGATTCGTTGCGCGAAATGATTCTCTACGAATCCTTGGTTGGAAACTGCTTTTGCGATCAGAAAGGTAATCGCCTTTTTGCTAAAGTTCTGTATTTTGTTCATGCAGTGCAACAGCGCTCTTCAAAAAGAAGCCTTCGTCTGTGCGCCTTTGTTTCTGCGAACGGTGCTCAATTCGTACAACACCGGCATCAAGCTCATCAATAATTGTTTGCTGTAAGTGACTGAATGATCTTTTCAAAGTTTTTGCACAATTTCACTAATCGAACATTCGACATTGTTTGTGCAGCACTCGACTTGCGAATGCGCCCGACGACGTGCTGCCGTCGATGACTCGGTGTTTGGCGCGAATGTTGTGTCTGGCCACAAACACCAATCGCAACACCGTCACTGCGGCAAGGTGACCCGGGGGGGGAACAAAGAAAAACAAAAAAAAACAAAACAACACAAAAAAACAAAAACAACAAAAAAAACAAAAAAAAACCCAAACCAACCAAAACCCCCCCCCGTCGTTGTTGTTGGAAACTAGTGGAGTACTTACCGTGTAGTTATAATTGTATAATATTGGCACGTACACGTTTGCACCCCTAAAAGTCCTCTGTTGTATTTTTTGTTCAGAATGCCTGATTCTTCGCCCAGTCTCACATTAAAGTCGATTTCCTTCGCTTCAGGTGTCCGAAACAAAGCTCAATCTGCTGTGCTAAATGTGACCGATTGTGCGCGAAATGTGCATCGAAAGTTGATCACACCGAAACGAACAAGATTCTGTTGCCTGATTTCGTGCTCGCAGCGCTCAATGTTGTGGCCAGCACGGCACGCAAGAATGAACAAGTCAAAATTGGTTGGTTTGATTGCTATGATCTGCTAGTATCGTGTTTCCGTTGTAGTTAGAAATTCGATCAACGCCAAAAGAACAGCATTCGGTATCGCTGAAATTTAGCGCACGTCGAATTTCTGCACACGGTGCTCGTGCATTTCGAAGTGTTGGACGCGCAAGTGCGAGAGAAACTCAGCAAAATCGTTGTCGATACGTTCCCGTTCATGCATGAAACATCATTGGAGCTGCGACGAGCATACTTGTGCGTTTCGGTATTATGTTTTGTTTATTGGCTGTCAGTTTTCGAATTTCGTGTGTGCATCACAGCGTGGCACCTAAAATTCACACCGCCAGGCCCGCTGTGAAACAATCTGGCTGGGGGTAGGTCTTGTCGCGGCTAGCCTATGGGTTTGGCTAATTTCTTGATAAAGCCTTTCGAGCAGGTGACACATTAGAATTTGATCAGTTTCCTTTGACACGAAAAAGCCGACCCAACTCAAATAGCGAGCCCGGCCCAACAGCGACGTTGATTTTTAGCAGTGATCAATTGCAGACAACTACTGACACACGTCGGTCCGGTGTTGTGTGTGGACGATGCAAATGAACATGTGTCCGAGTGTCTGCAGAGGGCACTGGTTGCGCTCGATTCACTTGGCGATTCAGGCAATGCCAACTTTGACAATCATCACGACGCTGATGAGCAGTATTGGCTGGTCGATTATTTGGTCGTGTTGATACAGTGAGTTGTGTCGTTGTCCAGCTGCTCTGGATCCCTTTTTGTCTCGATAATATCTGTAATCGACCGCGGTAAGCATGTAAGGTTAGGAAAAATGGCAGGCGGCCCTAGCAGCTGCAAGGTGCCACTTCACTCACATGCACAAATTCTATCAATGGCTCTATGTGTGTGAGATTGTACGAAGTATACTCTGACAATACTTTTGGGAGAAACTTTTCAAACGCGTTGCCTGATCCGTAAAGCACACGCAACTGGCGCAGCCAGCTGAGTTTCGTAGCATTTCGCAAATCACTACGTTAGACTTGTGTGTTGAGTGGCTGGCAGTCACTTGACCGCTGCAGCTAATGCACGCATAATGAGCTTTACTGATCAGGCAACGCGTTTGAAAAGTTTCTCCCAAAAGTATTGTACGAAGTACCCATGTTGATAACACGATCAGACACGCAACACAAGGCAAGCTGCGTGACACGCTGTTCGTCAAGCTGGTACTCGTTGCTGTGATGGACACTGGACAGTCTGCTGAACGCAAGGTGAGTTTGTCTCGTATACGATCCTCCACCCATACTCACCACCTGATTTGTGTTTTGTCGACAGGCATCGCACGTTCACGCACGACTGCAAACATTGGCAGCGACCCGGGGTGTGACACTGCAACAGTTGTACGACGAACATGTGCAGGAGATCATGCGATTCGTGTGTGCGCAGTTGAGGGGCGATATTCAGGTGCTGCTGCTTGATTTTGTCCATCGCATAAATGTGGAGACCGGGCTTTGTCAATTTGATTTGGACGGTTCATATCTACTGGTTGACTGACCGACATTTTTTACCAGCGTAAAAGTTGTCGTTCTTTGCTACTGCAACAACGTTGACACCAATCAGAACTTGTGTTGCAGACCGACCACCGCATGCGAGAACGAAAATTTGATAGCACGGCCTTTGAACTTTCAGGATCTGTGCACTCCGTCAACTCCAACTACAGACACAAACGGTACCAATCAAGCAGCGTCAAATCTCAGTGATGAAAGTGGCACATCAATTGTGAAAAGGTATACCATGGAAACCAGTGTTGCAGTTGGTCAAGCTGGTCGAGCTAGCAGCTAGTCAGAGAGGGTTCGCCAAGTAATTCTTTGCAGTTAGGAGAGCATGACCCAAATTTATGACAAAATTACCTGCTGAACCACATTTTTTGCCATTTTCGAGCGAACTAGGTGGAACCTATGTAATGACATGTAGTTTCATTTGACGTCTGACCCTTTTGTCATAGATTTATGTGTGGGATCCATTGCCTGTATTGATGCATTCTTGTCGTTGATGCTCGCAGATCAACATCAGTGAGTCCGCCGCCAGACGTAAAGACGCGAATTGTTGATGTGCTCACACGATTGGCGTTGCTGTTCGATTGGCCCGATTTGAACAGCTGGTTGAGTGAGGTGAGACCTAACGTACTCTGTGAGTGTAAAGGGATGCGAGAGCATTGTGTGACTGTTGTATTTAGCAAATTATTGAAAAAAATTAATTGTTCTCCTGTCTACGCCTAGGTTTCTCGGGGTATTCGAGACCATAAATAAATATGTAAAGCTGTATAGTTCTTGAGATTTGGTGGTTCCTTTGGCGCAGGAGAACGAGTCAATCATGTGCGCGCAGTTGATTGTGCACGATTCCCGATCGGATGGTGTGAGCGAACATGTGTTGTTGAAGTTCATGGCCACTCAAGTAGGTTTATGTGATTTGACGGAGCACATACGCTGATTTTTTTCGGGAGCAAATCTTCCGTACTCCAGATTGAGCTTGATATTTATTACGGGCCTACCTGTATTCTATTTGCCATGCATTCTCGAATGATTCTGCGATCCTTTGTTGCTGCCTCGATCATAACATTCGTTCATACTTGAGCGTCAAACGAACGTGCACTGCATGCTCATCCACGCGATGCACAAGATCCTGGTGCGCATGGCGTTGGAGTCAAGCGACACGGCTGCCACACAGCGATATCTGGAGAAGGAGGGACGTGTGGCTGCTAGCAGACAATCCTGGACGGTTTGTGGCTGGGGGGGGAGTGGGCTGCTTGTTGTTTTGTTCGTGCGTGATGGCATTCGAACGCACCAGTTCGTTGAGCGAAGCAGCTGTGGTTCGATGAACGAAGCTGGCGCGCGTGTGCTGCTGCTAGCGCGCCCGCGTCCGTTTACGGCCGCAGCAGGGCAAGTGGCGATTAACCTTGTCACTGCTGTCGTTCGTTCTGATACGTGAAAGTTGGACAGGTTTTTTCCAGCCCAGTTGTATAGTCCAACAACAGCTAATGCAGAATTTATGTCCTCTGCCTTGCCTGATCCGCCAAGCACATAACGCGTGATGCAACATTACAAGCACAGACAGGCAGTGAGCTTGTGTGTGTGTTGGCTGGCTGCGTGAGTGTGTTTATAATGTTGCATCTCGCGTTATGTGCTTGGCGGATCAGGCAACGCAGTGGACATAAATTCTGCATTAGCTGTTGTTGGACTATATTCTACCAGTGTAAAAGTGGTTTACTTCCCCCACACCTCGTGGTCGTAGACCGTTTCATGTTTACTACGACTAGGGAGCACGGACCTATGAGCGCATTGTAACAGTAACCCCAACAGTACTATCTGTCTGTCAATCGCAGTTCGAGCGTTACGTTGCGTGGTCGGCGTACAAGTGCATCATTGAACTGTTGCTGCATTTATCGATCGACGAGTCGAAGATCGTGCGAATGTTGGAATGTGTGGCCGCCGTGCCAGCCATCGACTTGAATACGTCATCTGATGATGCGCCGAATAATGGTGCTGATCGTAATAATGGTAGGTTGGGGCCCGTCCTTTCTTTGCTCAAAATGCTCAGTTTCGGGCCCCGCATTGACTCGGCAGAGTTCACAGAAACGCATTAATCCGTTTGACACTGTTGTATCAAAATGTGCCAAAATTTGACAGATATGGCGAATGTTTCAGGCGATCTGGACTTCAATCACATCCTGCCACTGTTGCTTGAGTCAAGACTGCTCGGTGTTTTGCTGGCCTTCCAAAATGAGTTCATCAAACAGGTGAATGCCGGACTGGTTTCTGGCTTGTATCCAGTAGCATGCCAGTATGTTTTTCATGATTCACCACATTTAAGTTCGCACCCAGAGGACTGAATTTTGGGTGCAATTTGCATCAAGCTGCAATCTCAGGTTTAGGTGCTATCCCCACATTTTCACAGAATTTCATTTTGCGGGCGAAATATGAAAATTCAAGTATAACATTATAATTTGTAGGCGCAAACGAAATTTTTTTGGTCGGATTTTTTTATCTAGAAATTCAAAAAAAGCACAAGGCTTACAACGACATTGCAGACGGTGTCCTACAAACACAAACTGCGCGTGCTGCACAGTCTGCGTCTGTTGATGGAACATCTGCGTGGCACGTCGCTGTTGCGCGGTTGTCAACCGAAACTTCTGAATGTGCTCAGAGCCGCCTCGGATCAGCACAAGCTCGCTGACGATGTACCCGCCTTGTGGTGCGTTCCGCATTTCATTGTGTTCACACCAGTGGCGGATTTTGGCTTTTCTCCAAGGGAGAAGCCAATTCCAAAAAGTCATTTTTATCTAGTGCTTGTTACATTTTTGAAAAGTCATTCTTATCCAGTGCTTATTCAGAATTTCGCGCCTAATATAATACAAAATGTGACTGTGTGAAAATTTGGCACTTTTTACGAGTGCGAAAGCTAAATGTGATTGAAAATAGGTGTACCTGACGCGCGAAGCGCGCGATTTTTGGACTTTTGAAGTGTACCATATCAGAATGGAAATCCTGCGATTTAGAGGTTCTCTTTCATTCTTCTTTTCGAAACGGTGCCTCTCCTTCAGGGGCGAAATAGAACAAAAGGGGGCCATGGCCCAATGGATCCGTCCGTGGTTCACATTAGAGTATTTTGAGTATGTTGACAGCGGTTGTAGATGTTGAAGTCTTCTTTTTTTGAAGAAAGGCAATTGGAAAGCTCGTGTATGACAACATTATAGGCATTCGTTCATATCAATGTTGTCGACATCGAGTCTTACCGAGCTGCTGCCTCAGCTGATAGTGGCCACGTATCCGTTGTTTGCGCAGAAGAATATGGACGACTTTTTACATCAGTTGTTGGGTACGACTGGTTGACCGTTGCCGTTTATTTGCCAATGTCTTGTTGTTTTTTGTTACGGGACCATTTATACTTGAGAAACTAGGGTTGAGGTTGGACCTAAAATATATCCACTTTGTATTGATCCTCCATGAGAAAACTCCAACATAGTAAAACAATATTTTGAACCATATCTTGTTCGTGGTTAACTTCCGAAGACGTAACACTTTCAATATTGTTTATAATCCATTGTGTTGTTGTGTTTAGTTGTGCGTCGCGACGATTTGACTGGTTGTCAAACGTGGCAGGACCTGTTGTCAGTGTTGTACACGGACGCAACGCACGGGCATCGATTGAGAGGCTTCGCACCAACACCGTCAGCTGACTGGGAACGATCGGTGCAGGCCTGTGTCAGATTGATCGATATACGACAGACTGATCTGCAGGTTGTTTGCTTCTTCGATATGGCCGGCATGCACTTTGGTAGCATCTGGGTTGGCAGTGGGCACCCGACTAGAACTTTTACTCTGGTGTAATTTACCATTGTTGAAACATTACTACCTTGTCAGGGTTAGAACCTTGGCGCCAGCGAAGTGCACGCAGGCCACGATTATGACCCATGCGCACGAGCCAAACGCAAGATACAAAGCGCCTTTATCCGTTCAGGTTTTGGCATTGCAAAAACTGTCGACAACGTTGCGGGACACGCTCAGTGGCGAAGGATATGTGAATTGTTTGAAACCGAACGAACAAGGCGTTATCAACCCGTTGATGGTCAATGTTGTGCAGGTTCGTCGCTTGGAGCGCGCTACTTTACGATTGGCGACATCCTATACGCTGGTCGAGTTGTCTAGAAATCGGCGAATATGCAATCGTGCGAAGTTATTCCACAGTTTTCGCCAAATCACGTTTAATTCAACCAACTATGATTGCAATTCCATCCGCCCAACAAACGAAGATCAGCAGTTTATGACGATATTTGATGATGTTGCAGACACTGATGCAAACGATGCGCGGTTGCGACCACCTGGCACTGCAACGTCTGTGTGCTGAATGCCTGGGTGTGTTGGGCGCTATCGACCCCGGACTGTTGTGTCAGAACACGAATACGCTCGGATACAGGTATAGTACATCAGAGATGCTCAACAAGGAGAGCGTGTGCTTGGGACAGTAACTTGATTCGAATGTATGTTTTATGTTTGTCACTCAAGATTGTAGGTGGTTGGTGTTCCTTCTGGATGGCACACAGAGAACAAACTGCTGATACCTTGACCCTGCAACACACAAAATGTTTGCAGTTCATCAATCAAGGACACAATTGAGTTTGCCGAATTCAATGGCGGCGCGGATGTTGACTGCAGATGGCAATTCGGTGGGTTGCAAGCCGCAAAGAAGAACAGTGAACATTTCGTTGCTGAGTTGACTTCTCGAAGCCGAACTTGTGTTTTTATGTTCATATATGTATATCCAACACACCGGCCCCTACCCCATTAGCTGGTAACTATGAATCAACATCGGTCTGTGGTCACTGTCAAACTTCGGGCTTGGCCAGATTTTTGATCAACCGCAACGTTTGACACCGGAATTATTTCAAAATTGTCTTTTATGGCCAAACTCGAAAATGCGATACTGATCACAGTGCAAAGTTGATGTTTAGTACGGGAGACGATCTACAATTTTTGTATATCTCTCCTATACGGACTCAGGTGCTGCATTGCTGCAAGAAATGTACACATGTCTGCTGTCAGTGACTGATCCCGAGCTGAATGATCAGTGCTCATTGGCCGTGCAACAAACACTCGAAGCGTTGGGATGTGCGACCGCGGTCAGTTTCGAGTTGACACGTTATTGCGACCTGCGAGTTTTCACAATTCGCGTGCGGGTTTTGAATTTTTATTACGAACATAAGTTATAGCTCACATGCATTGTGGATGCAGCCTTATTTGTAGACCGCGAACAACATTTATTAGTGCAAGAACGCTTGTGGAATGCTTGTTATTCGAACCAATTCTAAATGCACTGAATAAGAAATCTGGCTAAAAACCAGGAAGTCCGAGACCGAGGTTGCCATTTACAACAGCCCTTTGTTGATTCTTATCATATTTCGACCATTATGTATGACACACAGGAGCGTCGCGAGCAAGCGAACACGCGAGTCTACCAACTGTGGCATCATCTGCCGGACTCAGTGCGTGAGGTGTTGTCCCCGTTGTTGCGCACCAAATACAGAGAGGGCACGCAGATGCATGAGGACAAACCGCTGCATCCGTTGGTGCTGCATTGTGCCACCTACGCTGAATGGATTGTACTCTGGAGCAAGACTGTCGTCGCACAGGTTTGCCGTTGTTGATCTGCCAATCTCATGAGTCAAACATTTATTTGAATTTTACTTGCTTATAAAGACGTGGGTCGTGCATAAACGATGATGTTTCGATAACATCTGCTGTCTGACGACGATTGTGTTTGCTTGGCCCAAGCCGTGCACCTACTGCTATGGTAATGTTTGCATTCAGCTACAACCGGGCGGTGCACGCAAACTGTTCAACGCCGCACAACGCATGTCGATGGCCGATCTGAGCTTTGCACAATTCCTGCTGCCCCACATTCTCATACAAGCACTCCGGGAGGGACATGTCAACACAGTCACCAAGGTGGTTACATACGAGCTCCAGCCAGTTTTGGTGTACCTCTGACAGATATATCCAAAAAAAGTAATCAAATTATGTCCACTGTGCACCCCACAACATTTTGGTGGCTGGCTGCGTGGGTGTGTTTATAATCCTGCACACCACCAACAACATACCACTGGTCACTTATTGGACTATACTACTGGTCACTTTTTTTTCAAATTGTATTGAGCAATTTTTTATTTTCCATCTATATCGTTTTGGTTTCTTGTCATGCTGTCACGCTGTGGAAGAACTCATCAAAGTCGTGGAATGCTCCCGCCACAGAATGGTTGGTCATTTCACCACTGGATTGTGTTGCAGATGAAAGAGGAGCTGGTGTGCGTGCTGGGCACGACCGTGCGTGTGGTGCCGTTCGCTGACATGGCTGTGCGCACCGTGCTGCGATTCATCGACATACTCAATGTGTGGTGCAATCATCCGCAGGTCACTGCCAATTTGAATGGTTCGTGGTCGGGGCTGTGTTTATTGATGGGAATTATCTGGGCACCGCTCGTGGCACCTGTTCTGCCGAGCGCGCGGCACTAGATTGGCGCGAACGACACCCAAGTTCACGGTATACATTACAGTGACGTTGCAGCAGGTGGATACTGCCTTACCTAATTGTTTGGTTGAATGTTTATTTTCAGAAACAGCCCAGATCCGTGCGTCCATTCATGAATTCACTCAATCACTCAAGCGTTTGCCCGTTGAAAATCAGGCAAGTACAACGCGTCAGGATCACATTCCGCTCGACGTTAACCACGCAACCGCATCCTTATTGTGCGACGCTGCGGTCAAGTGTGCGTCTTATGCCAGGTCGGTCTTGTTGGCCAATCGCTTTTATTTTTTTGTGTTCTTTTTTCTTTCGATTTGGTCTGACTAATCATGACTGTGCTTTACGGATTGGCTTGTGGCCTGCCTGCACCTTGCACGGTGGTAAAAATATACTTTGTATGCTTTGTTGTGGGCACGTGCGCAAACGCTTATGACGCGTGGAGGGCTTTCTTCACGCGTCATGTGCGTTTTTACGTGCCCACCAAGCACATCCGCATACATATATGGCTGAAGTTGTTTGAATTTTCAGGGCCGTAATGCTCACGGAGGATATTCAGTTCGGTGAGGATTGTACGGAAACGCAAAAGGCCGACACGTTTCGCAGACTGCAGGTTCCAATGAATTAAAACATTATAATTATAGCCGTCGAAATTCGTTCTGTAAGCGTCCAATCCCTTGGTCCAGCAATACTACGCCCGTCTCGGTGACACGGACAGTGTGGCCGGTGCACTGGTGCACATCGCGTCCATTTGCGAACCGAACGCCAACGAATTGATATTGGCGTATGAAAGTGTCGGTAATTACACCGCTGCACTGCCGTACCATCAGCTGAGGGTTAGTGACCGACATTAATTTTGTTTACAATCAACGCGGGTGCTTCAATCAAAGATATGACCTACCCAGCTTGCCATTTATCGACTTCATTTACTGGTCATACTAATTTCGACCAGCATGATAGCTTTTCATTGGATGCTTGGGAACGGTTTCCTCGCTGGTGGAAAGTAGTCGCATCGACAAGTCTCGTAAGTCACGTGATCCAGTCAGTACCGATCCGGACTTGATCAAGTCTCGGTCACCGCGAGCCCGTCATTGATCTCGTTGTGTAGTGACATGCCATACATACAGGTGAACGACACACGTCTGAGTGCTGGCGAACGCAGTCGTGCGTATCTGTCGATGACTGAATGTCTGCTCAAAATGAACCAGCCCCAATTGGCTCTTAACCACGTGCTCAGTCAACATCAGCCCACGTAAGTCGTTGACGCTTCGCAGTAATGTGTGATGATGAAAATGCACATATGCCAAGACAAAGTCAAACAAACCCCACAACCCAGAGAGAAGTGCACATACAGCAATGTTGCAGTGAGAGTGCGCGTTGCGACGAGATCGAGCGAGAACTGCGAGAGGCCAGAGTGGACGCAACCCTGAAATTGCAGGATTGGACTGAACTGGACAAATTGGTGCCAAAAGTCGGCTGACTCTTTCAGTTTACTGTAGTTTATACCGTATCTTGTTCTTGTAATCTTGTGTTTTGTTGTCAGGATTCAAGTCCCACTGCGACGCGTGCTGTCAACTGGCCGTGCACGTTGGCGCACGTGTTGTTGTCGGTCAGGAATGATAATGACCAGGTGCACATTGTTGTTTGTGTGTGACGACATTTTCATCGTTTTATTCACAAATTTTGGCGAAGATTCTTGGAAATACATGGCCCGTTTGTGAGCACAGGTATTCGAGCACAAACTCGGCAATGCGCGTCAGTCAATAGCAGCTGCGTTGTCGGCCTCGATGGTGGAAACGGGTGCATATGAGAATGCATACATGCACATTTCACGGTTGGTGCGCTTTAACGGTCAACAGGTCAACCACCACAACTCGGAGAGCTGGATTTATCAATATACAGTGCGACGTTTTGCAGTGACCGACCATCCATTTAGAAAGACCCAAAACATGCATGGGGAACTCTGTAGAAGGTGGGCTCTATCTGACATGATGGAATACTCGTTGCAGTCTTCACATTCTGCATGATTTGGAGGCTGTGCGCAATGCAGTACATCAGGCCAACAGCAAGATTCAGCCACAAAACAGAGCCATACAACAAGCCGTTGATGCGATGAAGGACAGAATGAAGTTTGTGCAGGTGAGCTCGTTGTTGTTGTTGTATTTGTTAGAAAGGTTTGACGCAGCATTTTTTCATTTCTTGTTATGTTGGCGATAAGATAGGAACACTCCAAAGTTAAGGTTGCTTGTGGCATCGACCATTTCTGCACCTGAGCACTGAGACACTCCGCCTCCCTGTCCTATTTTACTGACGTCGATGATCCAGTCAACAATAACTCCGCAAACTTCATCCAACTAACGAACCATGAATTTCCAAATGCTCGTAGACAGTGATGTAGTTGGTCCGAGCAAGAAAGCTAGCTAGCTGGAGGGGTCCGGCACAAGAAAGCTAGCTAGCTAGCCGGGTACCCCGATTTGGGGGGTATTGGTCCAGAAGTCAAAAACAGCGGTATAAAATTTGGTCTAAATTATGCTAAAAATAAGCCTTAAAATGCGTATTTTTGTGCACGTGTGAGAAAATTTGAACGAATTTGACCATTTTGGCCCATAAAATGGTCATTATGGCACTAAAATCAACACTTTTCTCACTTGATGACCGGAGCAAGCAAGCTAGCTAGCCAGTTTGGGGGGGTATGGGTTTCGGAGCAAGAAAGCTACCTAGCAGTTGGGGGGTAATACCCCCCCATACCCCCCCCAACCACATCATTGCTCGTAGATAATGCGCCACAACAATGAATATTGTCTGTTGTGAACCAAATTGGCTTGTCCGTGCCCAAGTGGCCCACCAACACGTGCTCATCATTGCAAGTGGATCGTTCGAATTCGATTTCTGTGAACTGCAGTGTCTGGAATGTATGTACGTTTGTTGTGCTGTTGCAGGGCACATCGACGGCGCTGTTGCCGATTCTCGAGTCACAGCGTCAAATGATCGGTCTATTGCCGCAATGTCCAGCGACTAAAGAGCATCTGCACGTGACCACACTGCGTGCTGCACAGATCACCAGAATGTTAGTTCACATCATCTTGTGCATTCTCTGACGACACGTGTTCTTTTTTGCCTAATCCGTGAAGGGCACGCAGGTGGCAGCTTGGGAAAATTCGCAACAAAAGTTGATAGCTTGAAGTTTGACGCATGCAATATGCAAAAACACAATTCCGAACTGATTGTGTTGATTAGTTTCAGCGAGCGTCATTTTCAATCATCCTGGGGATTTCTGGTCGAGGCGCAGGCATTCGCGCGGCAACTGCACCGCTTCGAAAACAGCTGGAATTCAACTCTCGAGGAAGCGAAACTTTCGCGCGAAAAGGTATTGATTGATATGGATTTTTCACTGCTCTGTCTTCTGTGCTTTGCTCACTGCGTTATTACGTAGTGTATGAAATTGTAAGGGTATGTGCCTCACAAAGTTAGGAATTCGGGCGAAGTGTCCATCTGTTACCCTTTCAATTTCAGGGCAATCTCGAGGCGGCGATATCGATTCTGGACCGTAAACTGAATACGAGTGAGAATCGCGCGTTCGAAAGCGGCTACAAGCTGTTGGCGGCCAAGGTCAACAACATCGACGACATCGAATTGAGCGCGTTGGATAATAAATTGAACGCTTTGTCGGATGATGGTGCGTTGCATCACGCAGTCAACTTAGCATACAGGCATTCCCATCCTGTTTATAATCATAAATGATGATAGGATTGTTCGCAAATTGTGTCATTTTGTGTTGTGGCGACCACGATAGTTCACCAAACCGTCGTCGATTTAGAGACAGCATCTTTTCACCACTGGGTAGTGAGAACTGTTCATGCTGATCGTTGAAGAAACTAAACTTGAGGCTTCGAAACACAGTGGTGTTCGAAAACGTTTGGTTGAGAATGTGGGATGTTTTGTGCACATGATTCATTCGATTTCAGATCGTAAGTGTGTGTATAACGCATTCACGCAGTTGAATGAGTCGAAATTGAACTTGTTGGACAAAGCCAGGGAATTGAAGAAACGTTGTCAACCGATATTATTGGTTGGTGCTGGTGGGATTAAGTCATGCTTGAAAAAATGGTGTTTTTTGTTCATGGGACTATTGCTGCTATTACGGACATTAGACTCAGCCCGCTGTGTATGACTGCCGTTGTTTGTGCGTGTGTGTCACGCATTGCCTTGCTGTTTCAGGCACGTCTGCTGTGCACCGACATTTCACGTGACGCGTCAATGGGCGATCTGGCCAGTCTGTTCACGGACTACATTCATTGCACCCGGATCGCGCCCACAAACGAGGATGTCTGGTATCGACTCGCTGATTTCGTCGATAATGTCAAATTCCAAAAGGTTTATCAAACTGTTCGTTTTTTTTATCCAGTGACCTTCATTCAACAACAGCATTCTTTCAACATCTCAGTCCGAGCATCGTCTGAGCTTCGAGCCGGTCAAAGATCTGGTGAACACGTATGGTCGTGTGCTGCGTTCGGGCAACAAGCACATGCATCACGCCATGCCGCGTCTCATCACCATTTGGCTGGATTTCGCTGAAAATGTATGTTCCACACGTGCTGTGCTGATGAATTTTTGGTGTTGTCCAATCTCAGTGTGGTGGGATCTGAGTTCCTTCCGAAGTGATGGAATATTGGCACGAATACGTTGCCAGTCTTTTTGTTGTTGAGGCTGACTCAATTGAAACATCAGCACGACAATCAAATCAACGCAGGCTGAACTGCCTGACCTGACGGCTGATGAGATTCTGGCAACGCAGTCGACGCAGAAAGTGCCAACAGCAGCACAACAGCATGGTCGTGGTGGCTCGGGCACACAAGCGATGGGCATTGTACAAGCGGAGACGAGGGAGAAAATGAGGAAACGCGACGAGAATGTGAAAAAGGTGGGTACAAGCCACCTGATAATAATTTGCTGGTGTTTCGTTCCATTGACTACCTGATGATCTGTCATCCGTGTATTATAGTGAAATTTTTGATCCCCTATCTGTTTGCTGTTGTCCTCCAAACTGTCTGTCCATGCCGTGAATATTCTTTGTGACCAAAAGTGGCAGGTCTCGATCCGATCACGTCACACAAAATATAAAACACTATTGATTTGCTGGTGTTTTCACGGTTGCATCGATGTTGTATATGTTGTAGAATTGCACACTGTCATGCACGTGATGTGTTCATTTGCAGATAAACGCAATGATGTCACGTCTGTTGCCATCGCTGCCCTGTCACCAATTCTATGCCGTCTTCTCACAGTTGGTCTCGCGAATCACCCACCCCTGTCCTGATACATGGAAGTTGCTCAAGGTTGGTGGTAGCGGTCAAACACGAGCTTGTACGCTGGCGCTCGCGATTTTGATTGTCACGCCCTGTTGATGTTTTGTCGCCAAGCGCTGTCACGAACCTAATAATATTTTTGACAAGCGGTCATAAACGATGCGTAGTTTTGTTGCAGCAAGTGCTGGTGCGATTGATTCACGAATACCCGGCGCAATGCATTTGGATGATGATCGGGCCGACGAACACCAGTTCGAAATGTGAGATCAGTCGCATTTTGGCGTTTGGCTTGGCCGAGACGGGCAAAAATCACTGCTGTTATATTTTTGATGGAAAAATTTTAACCAAGTGCGTATCACTATTGCACACACGGTCGACGATGTCTGTAATCAATGTCTACGTTGCGGTGATTTTCTTTTATTGCATCACTGCATCGCAGTTTGATCTCCACTATTGTGAATATTCGGTCCCGCTCTATTCACCGTATATTCAGCGCCGCAGACTTCATACATGTACCATGGTGACTATCAATCGATTATTTGCAGTGCGTCGCGAGCGATGTGAGGCCGTAAGAGACGAGGCGTGCAACAAAGTTGGTTGTTCTGAAATTTGTTGTGCTTTCAAATCTGTCTTTCCTGCACCGGTCGTGTGTGACAACAAAAAGCCCAACAATTGTGTTGCAGCAGCATTCACAACTGAAACTTCTCTACAACGACATGGCTGATCTGGCCAAGTTGCTGATGGTGCTGGCGAAACCGAACGACGAAATTCCGGTCGTCGACAAGACGGGCAAGAAACGACAGCGCGACAATTCGATCGTGCTCTCCATGCAACAGTCCTATCCGTATCTCTATCATTTCTTTGCATCGTCCACTGACAGAGGTAATGTTCCACATGCCGGCTTCATCTTACAAGTTGAGGTAGCGAACTGAACCAGGAAACCATAAAAAGGAAATCTTATCGCTGATGTTTCAAGAATTGGTTGGCCCGCTGTGAACAACTGAATAAGTGTCTTGTTCGAGTGTGAAGCATTCGACCAACATGACGTTGTTCCCAGACATAATAAACAATGTACGTGACGGCTTGTGGCCTGCCTGTCCCTGGCACTGGTGGTAAACGTATATGCGGGTGTGCTTTGTGAGACCCAGGCAGCCGCTGTCTTAGACTTCGGGTAGAAACCGCTAAAGCGCACGCGCCATATGCGCTTAGAGGCGCCCACAAAGCACACCCCGCAGATATCGAACAAACAACTTTCTCGCTGGTCGCATGTATCGTGCCCGAAAATTTTCCAAATACCATTAGTCAGCCACAAGTCCGACGCCACAGCGAGGTTGATCTCTAACCGTTACCAGTCATTTTATTGGTGGTCTACTTAGACACAAGCTGTTGTTGGTTGCAGTGCGTCACGGTCTGTCTGCGCTGTCGCACGCGCGTCAACCGATCCTGATCCCGATCCAATCGCAACTCGATCTCCAGTCACATCACTACCGCAGTCACCATCATCATCATCATGCGGCCAGCCAAAGTCAGCAGCACACGCAGACCGAACCGAATGTGCCGCGCGACGCACTCGTCTATGTGCACAAACTCGATGATGCCATCAGGGTGTGTGCATGTATTGAGAAATGGATGGGTACCACCG
This sequence comes from Rhynchonema sp. JSB1_4, assembly GCA_030248065.1. Taxonomy (NCBI): domain Eukaryota; kingdom Metazoa; phylum Nematoda; class Chromadorea; order Monhysterida; family Xyalidae; genus Rhynchonema; species Rhynchonema sp. JSB1_4. The sequence goes on from JASAMV010006961.1 coordinate 69,254, forward strand.
TACACGGAGTGCAACTTGTTACTGAAGGCTCATGGAATAGTGGTTGCAGTCGACATCTAACCGACTGGCACCTGGTGCACATATCCTACGTGCGTAATGTGGCGAAAAATCATTGTTTTTTAGCAACCTCGAGCACTGACTCCGGTCTGGGTTAGTTACTAACATGGCGTTTGGTCAGAACAAGATTTGCGTTGATTTTGATAATCAAGACAGATCTGAAGCGCTTGATCAACAAACTGGCCAGATGGTAAATTCGCGACCCCCCCAGACCGAGATTGATGATGTCCACTGCTATTGATTGTGATCTTGCTCAACAATCACACAGATGGTGCGTTCGATGCAACGACCGAAAGTGATCCATTTTGTGGGCACCGACGGTCATCGATACGGCATCATGTGCAAATCGGCCGACGACCTGCGAAAGGACAAACGACAGATGGAATTCAATCAGGTACGGCTGGCTGCCTTTTCGGTTGGCTGTCGGCTTACAGCTGAAAGACGAGTGCTTTGGTGCTACAACACCATTGGGGGGCGGTAAACATAAACCAGCAGGCAGACCCGTGATTCGGCTTAAGGTCACGAAACAACTGTCGCGTAAAGTTTGGTTTTCCAAACACCTCTTGAAGAAAAAAGCTTGAAGTGTGAAGCTGCGATGTTTCAAACTAAATTATGAATGTGATTCTGCCAACTGACTGACAAGTCTGCTCACCTCATTTCAATATCTGCTACTAGTTCTGTCCGAATGATTGTTGTGTCGTTGCAGATTGTGAATCTTTGTCTGCGTCAAGACACCGAGTCGCGACGACGTCAACTGCACGTACGCACATTCAGCGTGACGCCGTTGGGCGATACGGGCGGCGTGCTCGAATTCGTGCCGCATTTGGCTGTGAGTTGCTCATTCATGTCGTTCGGTTTGTAAGGGCACGTTGTGAACATCGACATCGGACTTGGTTCGCATGGCACCACTTTGCCTTCCTAAGTGCTACGCCGATCCCTTGCCGAGCCTGGTGTTTACTACCGCTGATGTCCGGCCCACTTTGGGGCCGTATCAACTTTCACGCCAAGCCCTATGTCCCCCGTAGCAAACACCAGTGCTGATCAAGGTGTAAGCCGTTAGTCGTTCAATTCTATCTCCAAACAAACTGCGGCGCGAACGACAATTGCAGTCAATGCGTTCGAGTGTGACCAGTGTATTGCACGATGTGTTGACAGCCAACAAACGACCGTTACCACCGAGTGACGCCGAGATACGCGAGATGATGGAGGGCGTTGCTGACAAGACCGTTGATGACAGGGTCGCTCTGTTGGTGGTTGGTTTGATGACAGAATGCCTTGTGACTGATTGGCCAAATCACATAAACGCGTCATCTACGTGCAGCCGGGTAACTGGATGCACACACGTTGAGCTTGTGTCAAAGTCGTAATATTTTGAAAATTACTGATGCCACTTATTTCGACTAGCGTAAAAGTTGTCCACGACGCCACAATGGTCAAACTTTACGCTGGTCGAAATCAGGTCAGTCAATGTTGTGTTGAGGACCTGCCCGCACCCCCATTGTAGGACGAGCTGTATCCACGTTTCCCAGTGTGCATGTCTGAATGGCAACGTCGTGCATTCCCCGAACCAAATGTGTGGTGGCGTGCCAGACTCGCCTACACGCGCACAACAGCCGTCATGTGTATGGTCGGATTTGTATTGGGATTGGGTGAGTGACTACTGTGCTCATAATGTTGCGTTGCACCAACTGCACCTGTCTGTGCATTTTGTAATTGGCTCATTTGTGCACTTGGATTTGCGGCTTAGTTGCTTGATGCCCACGGGCCGATATCAAAGTTAATGATCTGATGGGATTGGAATTCACTTGATCATGTGAGTGGCGGAAGCACCCAGCCAGTCCAAGTGTGCCCGACGCGGAACGATGCAGTCACGCGGACAACACACATGTACAATATGTCTGCCGTTTCGTTGCAGGTGACCGACACGGTGAGAACATTCTGTTCGACACGACCAACGGTGAGATCATACACGTCGACTTTGACATGTTGTTCAACAGAGGCGAACAGCTAGGAGTGCCCGAAATTGTGCCGTTCAGGTTGACCAGACATGTACGTCTCGTGTGTGACCGGCCGGACCGGTGTGCATTTTGCATGCTCTGGCTCGGGTGTGAAACTATGATTTGGCGTTAAGATGATTGCACGTAATACACCCATCTGTCAAACCTCAGCCAGCTGGTCTGGCCACGCGCAACACCCGCTTGTGCTGTCAAACCAGTGCACAACTGGCCCGCTGCTGTTTCACTGTGATTGTGAATGCATAAATAAATGTTTTGATGCCAAGCCCGCCCCCACCGGCAAAGTGCATATCGGCCTGTGTGCTCTCTTGTTTAATCCTATCTAGTTCGAGTTCACAAGATAGCTTCTAAAAAATTAGAGGCGTTGTTCTGCGATTTATTATAATCCGACTGTCCCCCTGATATGACAGGTTCGTGACGGTTTCGGTCCGTTGTCGACGGAAGGCGTGTACCGACGTGCGTGCGAGACGACCATGCGTGTGTTGCGCACGAATGAACACATGTTGTTGACGGTGATGCAGACGTTCGTGCATGATCCGTTGGTTCGTCGATGTTTCATTGTGGTCGTTGGTAAATGGATAGAATCGTGCAGCGTCGTTGTGCTTGTCCACCTGTTTTCACTGACGAACGGTGCACGAGACCAACGGCAGTGCGAAGACTGCACCAACTATGTCTTTGGAATGCAGCAAACGCGAGCTGGTTTGCTTCTGCCCAACAATCAGTCCGTGTGATTTGTTGATTTCGAATATGTTCAGATCGAATGGAAAACGTCGCGCGGCAAACCGGGACAGAAATTCACAGCCGCCGAAGTGGAAGCGGACGCGAATCGACGCGCCAAACATCGACTCTTGAACATTCAGATGCGACTGCAGGTCGATTTGAGGGTACTCGTGGTGGCTCGTTGGGGTCAGGATCAGGCATGCATTCAGGATTTGGCATCAGGCCATCAGTCGTACGTGTAAGCCGTAGCCTAGGAGAGAGTGTCATTCCTCAGCCAAAATCAAGCATAAACATTGATGTGAGCTTAACCCGAAGCTCAAACCGCTATTGAGGTATGCTCGTGGCGTGCCGATTGAGCGATTAAAATGCAGATCCCGTCAGCCATCACCATCACTGATCTTATTGGCTGTGGTTGTTGTGACCGGGATGGCTGGCTTTGGGATATTCATATTTTACTTGTTATCACGCCCATCCGTGACGTCATACATTTTGATGCTGTGTTTTTATATTAGTGCAGTATCAGGTATTGATGCCATGACATCCAACTCGGCGGCAGACATTTTGCAGTTTTTAAAACGTGGATGCTTTGCGTAGTTGGGGATCTAAATCAAAATTATAATTGCATGGTTTTATTTGAAATACAAGCCTTGTCTGCATGTAATGATCTGCCGGTACAGGGTCACATTGTGAGTCTCCTGCAACCGATCGGCAACGGCCCGTCGATGTCGGTGGAGGGTCAGGTGCAACGTTTGATTGACATCGCCCGGGACGACAACAAATTGGCGTTGATGTTCTATGGATGGAGTCCGTTCCTTTGATTGAGCCATACCCGTTGTAAAAATGAATGATAATAGTGTTACTTGTCGTGGCCGAGTGTTAGACCTAACATATTATATGATTGATTATGCGGTTCATTAAGAAACAGCTTAGTTGATTTTTGATCTCTCGGGATTTACCGTAAAAAGTCATTATGAGAATTGCTCTGTTGCACATTTGACGAGCGTGTTGTGCGAAACACACACAATTCAGTCAACCTCTTGTCCATGCTGTTCTGCTGTGAGCTGTATTTTGTTCACTTTTGATGCTGATTGTTCACGGTGCCCTCTTCAATTGTTATTGTTACCTGCAGGTGATAAATCATACCGGATCCTTGTGAGATAAACGCGAAAATGATCGTCAAATCGGTTCAACTTGTTTTGATCTGTTTACCACCAGACCCTCGGTGGGGCTACATGTATCGTATGCGTACATGTGAACAAATGTCCGCTTGTTCAAACGTCCAGATGGGACTTAAAACAGTACTGTCGCCTGTCGCTGAGGGGAAGGCCCCCCAATGGTATAATACCCTATCCGCGCCGACCTGGTACACTACCCCAATCCAGCCTGGTTTTTACCCTCAAAATGCCCAGGTCAAAGATGCCCAAATTTCGATCGAAAACCAAAATTGCGCACTGTGACCGATAAGCATCATGAGAAAAGCGGGTTAGGGAAGTCAATTTTGAAACTGGACGAGCTTTTCCCAAAATGCGTCGGCGAGGCGACCGAAAAAAAATTAAAAGGAAAGAAAGGACGATTCTTCGATTTTTTTCAATTTGCACCAGAGGTCGCAATCGGGCCGGGTTTGGCCGGCCCGGCCCGAGCCCCCAAATCTCCGGCCCGGCCCGACCTCTCAGGCCGGGGTGCCCGGCCCGGCCCGGCCCGAATTTTTGGCTCAGATTTTAACCCAATTTTTGTCATAATTTTTGCGATTTTTGAATCAATGTTTTTGTTGAAATTTCATTGTTTTCCATGAAAAAGTCGCCAGATAGACAATACCAATGGTGTGGCTGGGGGGTCCCCCCTAGGTACAGTAGGTATCAGAGGTCGCAATCGGGCCGGGTTTGGCCGGCCCGGCCCGGCCCGAGCCCCCAAATCTCCGGCCCGGCCCGGCCCGACCCGTACCCCCAAATCTCCGGCCCGAACCCCCAAATCTCCGGCCCGGCCCGGCCCGAATTTTTGGCTCAGATTTTATTTAAATCAATTTTTGTCATAATTTTTGCGATTTTTGAATCAATTTTTTTGTTGAAATTTCATTGTTTTCCATGAAAAAGTCGCCAGATAGACAATACCAATGGTGTGGCTTGGGGGTCCCCCCTAGGTACAGTAGGTAGATGACGCGCCATCCTGGTACAGTAGGTAGGTCGCCTCGCCGCCCCCCGGCTGGTACAGTAGGTTGCTATTTTTGGTTCAAAAAGGTATAAAATCCATATTTTTCATTCCAAATAATCGAAAAATTTGGAGGGTTTTAGAGTACATTTTCATCTAAACTTGGACATGAAAAATTTTGTTCCCCCCTAGCTCGGCCGGTCGGTACAGTAGGTAGGTTGATTTCAGGCCTTTCTGGTGGTACAGTACAGTGTAGTGGCAGGCCCATGTGTGGGAGGTAAGTATGATGCGGGGTTGGGACCGGAAGCGTGAGAGGTATGATTTTGGTCACCCAAAAACGCGAAAAAACACCGTTTTTGTGATACAATTTTGGCCAAAAAATGAGGTAAAAATAGTACTTTTCCAAATTTTCGCCGAAAATCGCCTAAAAATAGGTATTATGGGTGGGTTTGCGCGCGGAGCGCGCGATTTTTGGGAAAATAAGGTCGAAAAACACCGATTTTTGCCTTAAAAAGGTATAAAATTGCTTGTGAGAGGTATGATTTGGAGTTGTGAGAGGTAAGTACTCAACCCCCCCCCAACCCCCCCCTCGGGTTTTGTGGTAGGTAAGTACTGAGAGGGGGGGGGGGGGTAACCCCCGCCCCCAACCCCCCCCCCCCCCCAACCACTACTATGGTACAGTAGGTTGATTGCACGCCTGGGTAGCCACACTACTGGACAATACTGATCACTTACTTGCTGAATGCATCAGAAATTTTAGTATTTTGGTCAAAAAAACCCCCACTTTTTCAGTAAAATAAGTCACTTCAGAAGCTTCGGGCCGGGGTGCCCGGCCCGGCCCGGCCCGACCCTCCAAATCTCCGGCCCGGCCCGGCCCGAGCCAAAAGCCAAAAATCGCGGCCCGGCCCGGCCCGGCCCGGCCCGATTGCGACCTCTGATTTGCACATTTGGATCGGGCCCGGTAACCTCGGCGCGGACCGAGCCAAAATCTCGGCCCGATTCTCATCCTTTCCTTGAAAATTGATATTTTTCCCAGTCAGTTAATTTTTTTCCTTGTATTTTTTCATTCTCTCATGTTTTTCCAGGAAACAAAGCAGGGAAACGAAAAAAATTTTTTTCTTTTGTTATTTGTTTGCAGCTAACTGAACTCTGGACAGACCACAGAGGTGTGTTGCCTTCATTCTTCGTTATTTACAGTAACAAATTCCATTCCTCGCAACAATTCATGTTTGTTTTGTTGGTGGTTCGTCATCCACAATGAACACAAGATACCAAGTCGCGGGGCAGCCAATGTCGCTCCATCAAGCTCAAAATATTGGTCCTCCTACTCCTCAGGTTTGTTTTGCTCATTTTATTTTTATGTTCTTTGGCACCGTATTCCTGTCACATGATGAAAGCAGACAATTCGATGTCGTTGGAGTTCAATTATTTTCTATTTCAGCTGATTTCATCCCACTCTGTGCCTTCACCGGCGCCCATGACCCCGTCGCAACAGCCTCATTACCAAATGAGCCATCAAAATCATCCCGCACTAATTTCGCCCTTGACCAATACACCCAGCCGAGTCCGTTTGTTTTGTGAAATGCTGCCTTGCTAATATTTTGTTTACGATTTCACCATTCGGCGTGGCCCTAGGTTTTCTTAATTCGTGGTAATTTGGGCATATACCGTATTCCCTAAAATAGAAGGGGACTCTTTTTTTCACTCGGACTTTTTCAAAAATAAGCATTTTCACCAATCGTCGAGGAGAAAAGAGAGTTCCTAATCAGGTGTTATTTTTTGTTGAGGGAACGTAAGCTTGCAGATGGTAAGAATGTGCCACCGGACTAAACCATTTCCCATAGCCTTCTCCGTCGCTGCTAATTGCAGACCATTGTTCGTAGTACCCTAATTCTACCGTACTAAAAACCCACCATCCAACCATCTGCGAGGCATGGCCACTACATTGGTGCCCTTTCAGCAAAATTCGACGACTGGACTGAAACCGCCAAAAGCGCCCGACAAGCCTCTGGTGCCGTACATGCGATTCAGTCGAAAGGTTGGTCGAGAGGCAAGATAGAAAAATTACAAGTACATACAAATCAAAACAACAAATTCTTTTTTCAATGTTCTGCGAATTTAATGTTGAGTTCCGCAAGGTCAACCACCGCCTCGGTATATGATTTAAGTCGCGTTGAATCGAGAAAACGATTCTGGCCCACGTGCACGCTGCGCGTGCTGAAATTGATGACTCCCTCAATGTGCACTTGCATTCATTGTTTTTAAGATGTGGGCGAAAGTTCGCGAGCAGAACCCGGAGCGTCAGCTATGGGATATCGGCAAAATGATTGGACAAATGTGGCGCGATCTCGACGCTCATGACAAAGTAGCACGGGCTTGCTCGTAAAACTGTGTCTGCTTTTGCTGCTATTATTGTGTTTGATGGCCAGTTGCCAAATCAACATTGTAGGCCATGTACCAAAGTGAGTACGACCGTGAGAAGGTCGAGTACGACAAGGTGATGAAGGTCTACCACAGCTCGCGCGAATATCAGGATTATGTGGTGGCGAAGAATGCTGGTCGGTGATGTGGCTGGCTTGTATTTTTGTGCAGTTTGGCTCAAACAACAATTTGTTTTTCAATTGATTTGCAGCCAAAGCACAAGCGAAACAAGCAGCTGCGTCCGGTGGCATGCCCCCGCCACCAACACAGGTCGCGACGCCGCAGCCGACCAGACAATCTTACCATATTTCGGCATCGGCCATGCCGTTGGGCGCACAGATGGAAAGACAGGTTCGTTCAGCGCTTTTGTCCCTCAGTATGTCACTCGGGTTGCGGCCATTGTACAAAATTACGCAGAAACAGTTAATTAGTGTGCGATTCTTCTCATGATGACTCGTTAGCGCCATGCAGGTAAAATCATATGATTCAGACATAAAATCTGCGTTTTAATTGGTTTCATTCAACTGGTTTACCACCAAATGACAGATTCCACAACCGCGTATCGTATCGTCAGCACCACTGCAAGCCAATCGCGGTGTCGATATGAGCGGCATGGTCACCATACAACCAGTTGATGAGGCCGAAGCTGGTTAGTTGGCTTGTGCACTAATCGGCTCCAGTCCGGGCGATTAAGTCTCGACTTGTTCTTTGCTCAGACTAGGTTCTTGCGTTCATCACCCACAGGCGGTATCTATTTTGATAAGTTCACCCACCTAACGAACGGGAAGGTAAATGGGAGCAGCCGTCATCTGCTGTGAGGTCAAGGCGTTCGGTGTCGTGCTCATTTACGGTTCTCGTTAAATGGAATTAGTTAGCCCATCCCATCGGCGGTTCAGGTATTGTGATGAAGGTGAACGGGAAATCACGTTGTGAAGCATTGCAATCGCTAAACACGAAGAAAACTAACTGTTGTGATTTGGTTAGGTTTCTCAAGAATCCGTAGTTTGCACCTCCATGTGTCCAAGTTATGTCGATAGGCCACCACAGTGTGAATATACAGCTACTCAGCTGGTACATCGATTGTACTGAACAAGGCGAGTGGCCTGTTGTACTTCATTCAGGCGAGTCGCAACTGTCGATTCGTCGCGCGTCCGCAGCACGATACGGCCGCAATCACCGTTTGATCGCCGAACTGTTCACCGGTGTTGCCGTCAGCGACCCGCGATCGGTCATCACGCAGGTGTGTTCTGGTCGCAACAGGTTGTTTATTGCAATTAAAACTAGATGCTTAATCGTTGGTTGTTATGGGTGCCAAAGAAGGTGCCGTGGCGCCGAAGTTAAAGCCAAAGCTGCACGAAATTGCACTATTTTTTCGGTGCCAGCAAATTCAAAACTCCGCTTGACGGAACCAGCAGGCGACATGGCACCTCAGTTTGTCTAATAGGCTGGGGATCGGAGTCGGTCACTTTTCACTACAGTTTCAAGGCAAAGAATTTGGTTTTGAAGGCAAAGAATTTGTTTGACCAAAAATGGAAGACACATTTCGAAAGCTTCACTCTGCTCTTTCCTTGGAGAACCGAAAAACAAAAATTTTTCCATCGCACAACATCGTACTCCAGTATTTTCTGACACTTTCGGTGGTCGACACCGACACCCGAGTTTAGCAGCGTCGATGCCGACACCGACTCCTCCGATTCCTACAATACGCTGCTGGCGGCTGGCAATTGTGTACTAAATCTTTGTCGGAAAACATCAAATAATTTTCAGCCACGAATGGACATGTTGAAGAAGCAAGCAGAATCGCTGGAGAAACATCAGGTTGAGGATGTCTTACTTGAGCAATAAGATGTGCTCGAGGTCGTTTTTGGAGGTCAATTGGCCAGAGATGTTCGCACCGACGAGGCCTGGCACCTCGCCCGTCTGTGAAAACAGCCCAAAACGAGCAAAACTCTCTGCTGTTACATTATTGTTTGTGACATTTGGCGTTGCTAATCGGAATTGACTTGTTCGGTTCAGGTTGTTTAATTTCAAATCCAGCTCAATTTCAGACCAAACTAGAGGACGAGCTGAGAGCACTGGAAAAACGCTTCAACGAAAAGAAACGACAGATCGAAGACTCCGGAACGCATTTTACCAATCGACTCAAGCAGGTATTGATATCAATGGTACAACCACAATTTTTTCAAGACTGTCTAGTTCTAGCTTATCCCTGAATTTTCGGAGCAAATAAAAAAACTGGGAAAACACTGACAAAACAAATAGCGGCTAAAAAGGGGCAAACCACACTGTTGCAGGTCTGCATTGAGCGTCCGGTGATCGATGATGACAAATACGAGGAAATGGTGCAGAAAGCATCCGACTCCTTACTGCAAGCCTACGAACGCTACAAGGACTACCAGGCGCGCATGCAACCGCCGCAACAACAACGTTCGTTCAATGCGGTTGTGTTGGGTTTGAATTTGAAGGACTGTTTGTGGTGTTGGATGGATATTTTTCAAATCTCCTCACCAGATGTATGAGAGCATGAAAGTGTACTGTATTTTTTAGCTGCATTTGCAGAGCCAAAAGGCCGAAAGTGTCAGGCCGCTCTCTGATACCAGCGGAGAACAAAATTTCTCTGATGCCAGCGAAATATCGCTGCAAAACTTCGCTGCCCGCTGGGGAACAAAATGGTGGTTGGGATCGGGGAGAGGGATTGCCCGATAGACACCTACACCTTTTTGCATGCGGACGCCCAACATTGCCTGATCCCTAGTTATCACTCATCCTATTCCCCTATCGCAGACTGTGAATTATTTTGAAACACTTTATTGGTCGTCTGTGATCGAGCGTCACAGTAACGATGTAGCTGCTGTATACTGTCATAAAGAACCGTTCTTTATTTTTCGTGGAAAAAAACGGTTTTTTTTTCCGAAAAAAACCGTTTTTTTCCAAATACTTTTCCAGTACTTAAGAACGTAATTTCGAAAAATATAACAATTTCAGTGCAAAATTTGTTCGAAGTGACGAGAGTGCTCTTGAAGAGTGTTGAAGTCAGTCGAAAACACTTGGTTTACACGCTTTTTGGCCCAGTTTGGGCCGGTTAATTTTTGTGCTCGAGCCAATTTTTCACTGAAATCGAAAAACTCATCAGTTTTGCATCACAATTTTTTGGAAAATTGGAATAAAGTACCGATATTTTTTCGATCAAAACCGAAGAGGTACCCACGGAAAAATAAATGGAAAAGTATTCGGGTCTCGAAAAAAACGTTTTTTTTTGTTTTTTTTTCGGAAAAAAAACCGGTTTTTTCCCGCCTGCCAGTATAAGCTGCTGTAAAAGTGTTTGCGCTCTTTTCGCTTCCCTGGTATCGGAGAGCGGCCTCAAAGAATAAACGAGCGCATAAACAAACATTTTGCAGCGCCTCCGATGGCAATGACTATGCCCGCTGGAACTCCAGCATGTGTGCCTGGTACTGCAATGCAGCAAATGACGTCTGATGCAGCTGCAGCCCAGCCGTCGATACAACAAGGCCCTCGCCAGCAGCCGTCTGCGCAACAACAATCACTCCCTCCTCCTGTGCAAAATGGGCTGGCAAACACTGTCAACAAGATTACGGCAGCTGCGCAATAATGAATGAATCAATTGATCATCACCGAAACTTTGGTGGTTCTGTCATCGTGGTTATATGTGGACACTTCTCACGGTCCGATTGTATTTATATTATTTGGCTTTCTTTATTCTGCTTTCATGATAAGCAACGTGTTTTTATTGTGTTTTGTACAACGCCTTGATCGCATTCTGCTGGTACATTTGTAATGTTATCTGGGGACTGGGGGCATTACTCGCCTTCCTTTTTACGCGGGCTCGTTCTGTGCAGAATTTCATGCCTTAGTGCTTTTAGCAATCATGCATAACATAATCAACATTGTTTTTTCATTGTGCTCTCTGATTTGATTGCAGCTAATGTTGTAGTATTATATGCATTCATGAATTCGGTTGTGGTCTCCAGCTGGAACGTTCCATAATTGTTTTTGGTCCGAATAAAAGCAATAATGTAATCAATCCTTCGTTCCTCACTTGATTGAAATGATGAAAAATTGATGAAATCATTGATCACAACCACTGTGTGTGTGTGGTTACCGTGGGTTACTTTCCGTCAAACCAGTCTTATCATAACAGTTCATTCCAACCCCAGATGAGTGGCGTGCCCTCATGGCTGTCGGATTTCGACCTGACCAGTGCGCTGCAGTTGCGTGATCGCCATAGCCAACCACTCACCGACTTCTGTCATAAACATGCGCAAAATTCGCAGCGCATGATTGTGCTGGTTACTGTGCGTTGTTTGATTTAGAATGGAATTCGCCAATCCATTCAGGTTGTCTGTGCCACACGAATCAATCTGTCTTTTGTTTCAGTCCGGTGGCACCACCGTTCCGCTTGAGGTCAACACGGTGCGTTTCGTCGACAATTTCTCAACTGGGTCACGCGGCTCGGCTTCCGCTGAGTACGTCAACGTTCGGGTGCACCGATGGGTCGCCCCGGGCGCTTTAAAATGACTGAAATTGACGTTTTTCGACCCGGACTTCTATTGAGAGTTTGTGCGTGGCCATGGTCCCCCCAAGCTACATTTTGCACTCAAGTGGGTACAGGTGTAGCTCTGCGGGCCAACCAGTTCACATGCAACGAACACAGCAGCTGTGGTTATCGTAACATGGTCCCGACTCTTGGTCCTCAATTATACCAGTACCCACCTAAGTGCAAAATGCAGTTGGGGAAACTACTTGGCTGTGCATAAACTCAACGAAAAGTCCGCGTCCAGAAACGCAGTTTCAGTCATTTTTGACCGCCCGGCGCGAGCCTTCGGAGTACCAAAGTTCGTATAATCGTTTATACAAGAAAAAGCTTTCCGTGTTTCAGATATTTTCTGCAATCTGGATACGCCGTGATATTCTTGCACCGTGTCGGCTCACTTCTACCGTATGACCGTCGGATGCCGCGTCCTGCCATCGATATGCTCAGATATGACAGCTCAAGTGGTTCGATGACAGGTTTGCGACGCACGACATTGGCGTGATGATAGGATCGGAGCTGGGAAATTTGGAGATTTTTCGGTGCCAACAGATTCGACCAACGCAAAAGTTGTTATCAAAAACTACTATTGTGGCAATGCCGCCAGAAAGTCTCGGAATATCCTTCATTCGTGTCCAAGGCCGTTCCAATCCGATCACCAAGTTCGATCCCTCATTATGATTTGACAAGCTTTGTATTTAGGCGTTATTTTTCTCCATTTTCAGTCAGCCAAGAGTACGTGAGCGCACTGACGACTGCCGTGCAAACATACGGACGATTCAGGGATGCCGGAATGTATTTGGCGATTCCTTACACTTCGGTGCAGGAATATCTCGGTATCCATTTATAACACATTTTCTGGGGAAAAACAAGAATGTAATTGGTTTTTTGTACGATAATTGCTGCAGTTCTGCTCAACTTATGTGGCTGCTGTCTGCAACCGTTTGGCGCTCGTGCACTGCTCTATTTGGCAGCGGCCGTGTCCGACTTCTACATTCCGAAAAACGAAATGGTGATGTCTCGTTGCTACTGCGTGTTGTAAAAGTTTATACGTCATATCAACTTGCAGGTAAGTCCATTGGCGTGCAAGCAACTTCTACAAATTAATGCTTTAACTTGGTGCTTTAATCAAAAAATACAGCTCGGTGCTCAAGTCAAGCCCATGCCAATGGACTTGCCTTCAAAGTTTATACGGTCCTATGTTTCTGAGTTTTGTCAACGGCGTAAATTATTTGCCCAACACACAGGCGCTGGATAAAATGCAAAGCAGCGCCGGGCCACCAACGCTCCGGTTCAGGGAAGTGCCGAAAATGCTCGATAAATTTGTGCAAGATGTCGTACCTCGCTCGTTTATTGTCACATTCAAGGTATGTAGATAAGTCGAGCCGGGGCTGGCTCCATGTTGCAGACAGGTGTTTGATGATCCGTCGAGATTTGCTATTATTATACCAGTAGTTGTAAACGTAATAGTTGCTTATCAGCTACCTAATTTGGTGACATGTGTAAATCTCGAAATAGCACTCTGCACACACCTTTACAGTTGGAAACCGACGAAGCTCTGGTGATACCGAAAGCCAAACAGGCACTACTCAAATACGGTCATCAGGTTAGTCGACTGCCTTGTACAATCTTTGCGGTAATCTTTCAGATATCTGAGACTGCATGTAACTTTTTCAGTTGGTGATTGGCAACACCCTACAAGACCGAAAACGACGTGTGCTGCTGATCAGGCAAGGCGAAAGTTGTGACGAAATTGTGCTGAATCGAGCACAAATTGACAGTGATGTCGAAATAGAGTGTCTGATTGTGGCTAGATTGACTGAATTGCATTCCGAACATCTTCTGGACTGAAAGTGAAGTGATCACTGAGATCTTCTTATCATATTGCATTTGATATCAATTTGTCAATACGGACTGTGATTACTGTTTTTGTTTCAAAAACACTTTTTACGCGATCATAAAAACTATCACCGGTGTTGTTATTGCGGGTGTTGGGCAGCCGCGTCAGTGCGGTGCCGATCTACCTTCACGCAAACAGCAAGTTTTCGCAAAAATCACCCACGTTGCCTGAAATTTGCTTTGTACAACAAACAGTTGTTTTGCTCAAACGCAGCTGCATATCACGCGACGTACGTAATAACAGCATGTCAGGGTCACCTACATATAAGTCTCATCGAACCTTATCAACGATACATAAACACAAGTGCTGCAGTTGCATAGGCATTGTGTTTCTTGTCACTGTCTCGCGCCTGTCGTGTTCCGCAGTCGCAGCCCCCAGAAGACCCCACCGCAGTTATGCTGTACTTGATCCCAACAGTCGTCGGTTTGGCCATCTATTGGTTGTACCGATTCTATCGCGACCTGGCCAGGACCGACTAAAAGTCCCGGGGGCCCGGGGCCCGGGCCCGGGATGAGGTGACTAAAAGTCCCGGGGCCCGGGGCTTGTGACTAAAAGTCCCGTGGTGCTGGCCCGGGCCCGGGCTGAGGTGACTAAAAGTCCCGGGGCCCGGATTTCATGAAAAACGTTTTGCACTCGGCAGGATTTGAACCCTCGACCTTCCGATTGTAAGTCCGACTGCTTACCGCTTCGGCTATTCAACCGCGTTGGCCAAGCTTCTAAACACGTGCCTTATAAACAAACAAGCAGCAGCAAAGGCAGCACAGCTGGCTGGCGCGTTTGTGTGTGTGCATGTGTGTTGTTTGCAGTGTGTTGCGCGCGCGTGTGTGTGATGCGCATGATTGAGCAAGGTGAGACAACCATGCAAGTGCAAGACGACCATGCATTCATGAGCTTTTCGTTTGCCTTCTGCTTTTGCGCATGGATGCTTTTGCGTTTCCTTTTATTTTATCTGCAACCAATGCGTAATTTTATGCACAGCATGTGCTTTAAAGTGACATAATCGTTACACCGTTTTTGTCATTTGATCTTTGATCGATGTTTTTAATATGGTAATCAAGCAATGGATAATTATGAACTGGGAGATCAGCGATCAACATGGCTCGGCTGTTCAACCATCAACGGGGGCGCTGTTGGAGGAGCATAGTTTATTAGTGGAAGACCATTCCCACCACCACTCGGATTTCCTGCAACACAATTACTAAAACGGGTGTTTGGTTCTGTCGTGCGCACAAAATGCAGCGAACCATCTTGTAATGACCCTATGTACCATATGTATTTGCAGTAAAACTATTTAGTCCCCAATCTGCCATTCACCTTCTGAGTATTACTGTATTGGTCGCACAATGACTTTATAAGAATTGGTCAAATTTTTGTCCTGAATCATAAAGCAGTAAAGTGACAGGGCAGTGACGTTGCGTTGCGCGATCACACACAAACCATGCAGTCATCGAAATGTTTCAGACCCGCAGCAACGTGGGTTCTCTGCTACATTATTTTCAGCTCGAAATGTTTTGTGAGAATCACAAATAGCGCAGTGGTTATGAGTGACTGAACGTGAAAATCAGGATTGGTTTCATGAATTCTTATATGGTCATTGTGCGACCAATACCTAATTGTATAATGAGCATACGTAGACATTTGATTTCAGATCTCTGTTGAAAATGCCAATGTGTTGACAATGTTTCAGAATGTGTATAACAACAAATCAGCATGAGTTGAGAGAGAAGAAACGGAAATGCAATGGCATTCATGCGCAAAAGCAGAAGGCAAACGAAAAGCTCATGAATGCATGGTCGTCTTGCACTTGCATGGTTGTCTCACCTTGCTCAATCATGCGCATCACACACACGCGCGCGCAACACACTGCAAACAACACACATGCACACACACAAACGCGCCAGCCAGCTGTGCTGCCTTTGCTGCTGCTTGTTTGTTTATAAGGCACGTGTTTAGAAGCTTGGCCAACGCGGTTGAATAGCCGAAGCGGTAAGCAGTCGGACTTACGATCCGAAGGTCGAGGGTTCAAATCCTGCCGAGTGCAAAACGTTTTTCATGAAATCCGGGCCCCGGGACTTTTAGTCACCGGGCCCCCGTCCCGGGCCAGCACCACGGGGCTTTTAGTCACGGGCTCGGGCCCCGGGCCCCCGGGGCTTTTAGCCACCTCATCCCGGGCCCGGGCCCCGGGCCCCCGGGACTTTTAGTCGGTCGGCCAACTATCCACCCGGACCGATGCCATTGCCGCTGGTCGGCAATCTGCTGCAAGCCGACTTCCAACGACTCGATGAACAACTGGCTGAGTTCGGACGACAATTCGGACCGGTGTTTCGATTCAATTTCCCGCATCCGATGGTGATCGTCACCGACTATGAGCTGATGCGCGAAGCGTTGGTGAACAATGGTGAGCAGTTGCATGCAAAGGGTGTGCATGGAGGGAGACAGCA
This sequence comes from Rhynchonema sp. JSB1_4, assembly GCA_030248065.1. Lineage (NCBI taxonomy): Eukaryota > Metazoa > Nematoda > Chromadorea > Monhysterida > Xyalidae > Rhynchonema > Rhynchonema sp. JSB1_4. Next base: position 85,502 of record JASAMV010006961.1, read on the forward strand.
AAACACTCGCGAATACAGTTGTACTGTATGGTAAATTTCTGATTTCGTTGCCTCATGCATTTTTACAGTCGCAGAGAAACTCGCGTTCGAAGTCGAGGCAGACAACAAGCTCAACACACAGTCAACAAGCCACGCAGCTGGCTCGCGTAATTTATACGTTTCGAATTTTTCAGTCACACAAGCTGTGTGTGTCAGCTGCGTGGCTTGGTCATTGTGCGTTAGACTTGTTGCCTGCCTCGACTTCGAACGGGAGTTTTCCTGCATCTGTAAAAATAAATGAGGATAACGAAATCAGAAATTTACCATACACAAGTGACGCTGTCATGTTAGTGTATTTTACGATCGTTACATACTGCATGATAAAAACGAATCCAGTATCTCTGAGCATGAGCACATTAGGAGGGGTTTGATCGGATTCCCACGGTGAAGTGACAACGACCATTCCATAGGTGACGCGTACTCCGGTCGGCCAGCGACGCCTCTGTTCAAACTAGTCAGCAACAATTGCGCCGGTTTGATCTTCAGCGAAGGCCAGTGGCGCACCTGGGAATGGGCAAATTGGGCAATGCCCAGGGTGTCTCAAAAGTGCCCACGGGCACAATTTTGCCAAAAGCCCCGGCACAATTTCGGCGATTCACTGAAAATGCCCATGGGCAAAGGCAGTGACGCAACAGCCATATGGGCACCTTCCCATAGTCAATTGATGTGGTGGTCAATTCAAAAAATTTAGGTCGGAAAATACACAATTGTATAGGAGGTACAAAACCCCCATTTTTCCACAAAATATTTTTTTTTTTGGCCATAATGACCAAAATTAGTGTAAAATGGTGGTCTTTGCTTCACAATACTCAAAATTCGCGCGCAAAAATAACGCGAAAAGAATAGAAGTTGGTCAAAACACATGAAGTGAAATCGACAAATGTTCGATTTACAATAAATACTAGGTAAAAATGCATTTTTCCAAAGGTGCCCATACTGACTCCAAAACCTGTGTGCGCCACTGGCGAAGGCGCACTCTGGCGCCACAACCATCACCCAACTCAAATTCGGCTTTGGTCGCGCGTTGATGGAACCGAAGATACTCAGCGCCACGCAGTCATTGCTGGTTGATATGCAGGTGTGGACGAATTCTGTTGTCGTTGACGCAAGTCGTCGGTCTTGCAATGCAGCTGGCTGGAAACTACTATGCAACAACGCAAGGCCAAATACCAGCAAGGTTTTCATGAAAACGTGTAGCCTTTGCGCAGCCCCAAAACCCGCAAGAAATGCACACAAGCAAGCGTTTAGGCTGCATCAACGACAATAACACGAGCCTGCGTTTTGGGCAAAGTGGATGATTCAGACTGAATCCAGGTTTGCCACAGTAGTGCACCATCGGGCATGCTGTGTAGTGAACTGGTTACTAATCTTTAGGGCGGACTTGGGTTGAACACGGAAATATTTTTTTATTTTTTGCGTTTTCCGGATTCCGATTTCCGGATGAATTTTGCGGAACACGGAATTAACCTTCAAATAGATTTCACGTCACTGCGTTTTCAAAGGAACGCAAAACATTTTCGAGTTCTACGTTTTTCATATTTCATCCGAAAATATTTCCGGAAACGCACCCGGAAATAAGTCCGCCCTTAAATCCAAGTTCCAATGGCCGAGAAACTATTGTTTATTATTATTCCGTTGCGCACGTGAACTTCTTTGACATTTGTACTGTCCATTTTATTTCATATTCTGCTCTGCTGTTTCGCAGCAACCACATCGCATGATATTCAAGACACACACAGTTATTATTGTATTAAGGTCACGTGCCTGATAAACCGCGGGTCGCATTGAGCGAATATCGAACAAACTGTTGGAATAGACAGTGTCATGTCACCCGACCATCTCCTCCGGCACATTGTGCGCGTTCATGCCTTTCAAACAGAGTCAGCCAAATGAGCACACCGTTCGCAAGCGCGCGTGCTGGTGTTGTCGATATTTGTATGAAATTATCAGCCTGATACTGACAAAATTCATTCGACCATTTTTTATTACCAACAGTTCTGGTTTATGATAAGATCGCAACGAACAGAACACTCTGCGAACAACGGAAACAGGGTAATTTGGTGATCGACCAACTATAACGTCAACAAGAACAAAAATTTCATAGTGTTATCGAGCCTATTTCTTCGCACCACCCTTCTGCTTGGCTTTCACCACTTTTGCTACAATTTTCTGCTCCTCGATCAAAAACGCGCGTACGATCCTGTAATTAATAAAACAAAATTGCGCTCGGCACAATTCAAAGTTGCGGGTATGCGGAAAAGTACTAAGATCAATTTTTCCACAAGTGAACTTTGCATTGACCAACACGGCTAGCCACGACGATGGACTCCTGATGGTCGTCCTGGCTTGTTAGCACTTAATAATCCTGGTTTGATTTTCAGCTTGTTTAATTCGTGGTAATTTGGGTACCACCAGTACATATTATGTCCAACGAGCCACTAAATTGGCACGACACCAAATGACAGCGTGCCCTGCTTGACCACGAACTATGAGACTCCCTACGGTTGCGGTAAAAGAACCGTTTTTTTTCACGGAAAAATTAAACCGACAAAAACCGAAAAGCAACCGGGGCCGGGTTTTTTAACCGAAAATAAATTTCCGTGAAAAAACCCGCCTATATTTTCCCCAGACCACAAAAAATGGTGTTTTTGGCCTATTTTTATAACTTTTTAACGTTCAAATGTGTGGGAGTGCAGTTGAAAGCACAAAACCTCCAAAATCCAGTGTTTTTGAAAAGTTTCGATATCTCGAATAGAATATCGATCGTGTATTGCTGTAATTCAGAGCAAGTTTTGAGGTTAAGGTACCCCATGTCGGTGACTTAACCTTATGTACTGGTGGAAATTTATCCTCCGGCTTTTTCGGTTTTCTTCGTTTTTCCCAAAAATATGAAGAACCGGTACTTTCGCAACCATACTGCTCTCGGAACGAAACGGAGCACGTATCAAACAATGCTCAACCTGCCAGACCGGACGATGTACACACAACTGGACATGACATTGCGAGCTGCTTTGCTCCGATGCAAGAAGTACGGACTCAGAATTTTCACATTTCGTTCAGGAAACCAGAATCGTGGTGCAAATTGCACCCGACGAAAAGAAAAAACCGTGAGAAAACGAACTGACCGTTCCCTGACAGCCTGCGCACTCAGACAGCCGCCATAAGTGCGTGTGACGGTCTTGTGCCGACGCGACAGCGATTTGAGATGTTTGGGACGCGACGGAGTGATCTGAATTGGTGCGCATGTCAGAAGCAATCATCAAGAAAGCAGAGAATTATTTAAAAATTGCCATCAATGACAATAAGGTTTTTTATTTTAAAAATTTTTCAAGTGCAATTGCACCGATACGGCAGATTGACAGATTTTACGCAAATCTAGACACCAGTGCAACGTGTAAAATTCTAGGTGCAATTCGCAATATAACCTTGTGAGCATTAAGTGCAAATAAAACCCTTTTTCGCAAATTTTACCAAGAGTGTCTAAAAATCTATGAATAACAACATACCCCCTTGAGTTTGACGCCGGTGTCGCCACATTTGGGGATGCTGCCCTTCTTCTTTCGATACAAGAACACCAGCCGACCTCCGGGCGTTTTCGAGACTTTTGTCTTATTGGACTTTGTGTTGTACGGCAGACGTCGACGATACGTCAATCGTTGTGGCATGATTGCTCGATAGGTATTGATCGAAAACGAACGGCTCTGATCGTTACCCAACTACCGTGGATCTGAACGAAGATACAAGTTCCACGATTGAGCAGGTCTTTTTTTCACTTCGCCACTTGAGATTTCTAATGTGCAGAGTACCCAGCCCACCATACCCCCGCCCCCTCAGGGTTGTTCCTGGGTAACCAGTTTTTTTAAATGAGCCACTGGCTCATTGGGCAAAATCTACCGGCTCATTTTGAAATCTACTGGCTCACTTAAAAATGAGGTAAAGTATGTTTTAGCACTAGTACATTGTGTTTTTGGTGCCTTCTGATGCTAAACAAGGTGTTATTGCCTAAAAATAGACTATAATCGTGCGTAGCGCGATAAGTTTCACATTTTCCACCACGGATTGCTAAGAATGGGTCAATCTTGAAGTGTTTTATACAATTTTTGGTTGTGGTCTGCGCGCGCAGAACAGTTTGTATCACATTACGGTTACTAACAGAGAATGCATTCCATCCTATAAGTTGTGTCTCAAAAATGAGCCACTAAATATCCTGTGAGTCATTAGTTGGACTTAAGTTCGTCGAATCCGCAAGCTAGTGGAAGCCAGTTAGCGGCCCATTTCCGATACACTGAAGTTCTACTTGTCATTACAGGACAACATACCGTTTTGTACATGCGAACACAACAAGACGGTATGTTCCCCTCATCCCCTGATAACACAACCAGATGACAAGTGACAGACAAGAGAACAAACGCGCGAAGCGCGAAAATTTTTCAATTTTGGGCTGTTTGTTACCTTTAGAAAGTGCTTCCTGGGACTGCTTACTGGCTCATTGAAATTCTACTGGCTCACCACTTACTCATTTGCCAAAAGCTACTGGCTCATTTCAAATTCTTACTGGCTCAATGAATATTTATATATTAAATAAATATAAGTATAAATATAAATATATGTATTAAATATATAAATACCAAATCGGATTCCCCCCAAATTCTGGGAACAGTACCCCGGTATTTCCCCCTCTTTTTGGCCGCAAGGTACAGTATCTCCCTCTTAGAAGTAGCCACAGCACTGCTACCGTTTATATATATTGGCGCAGTGGTGTAGCTTACCCAGGCGGGGCGGCAACCTACTGTACCACCAAAAATGTGGGGCGGCAACAGTGTAGTACTTGGTCAGGGTGTTGACGATAGATAGATTGGGACCCGAAATGTGTTGACGATAGATAGATGACCCAAGTCCGAAATCTGGGGGGGTCGACCCAGACTTGTTGACGATAGATAGATGCTGGGGGGGTCGATCGCCAAAAATCAAGGTATAGTATAGTGAACTAAGCAAATAATAATGTGTAAATACTAATGAAAATGTACTTAGATGTACTAAATCCGCGCGTAGCGCGCGATTTTTTGCCTATTTGGGGTGAAAAATACCGATTTTGAGCCATTTTGAGTCAAAAATGTCAATTTTGGGTTCGAAATGTGTTGACGATAGATAGATTGTTCCCAAAATTTGTTGACGATAGATAGATTAGCCCATAAGTGTTGACGATAGACAGATGAAATCAAAAAGTGTTGACGATAGATAGATGAATTTAGGGGGGAAGACCCCCCACCAAGTACTACCCTGGGCGGCAACCTACCTACTGTACCGGCCGAGCTAGGGGGCAGTGTAGTTCCTGGGGGGGGAAGGGGGTCCCCCCCCTAAGGTACACTAACCGCCGCGACCAAGGTACACTAGTTAGTACACTAACCGCCGCGCCAGGTTCACAAACCGCCTCAATTTTTGCCTAAAATAGGCATTTTTAGGCCTAAAATGGGCATTTTTAGGCCAAAAATGGGTGATTTCTAGGTCAATGATGTCAAAAGTGGCCAAAATACCCGTTTTATTGAGAATTTTTTCGAAAAAGGGGCAAAAATCGGTCAAATTTTCTACCTCAAAAAGTGACTTTTTCCTGAATTTGGGTCTTCCCCCCCCCTTCCCCCCCAGGGAGGTACACTAACCGCCGCACGGAAAAAAGGGGTAGGTACACACGTACACTAACCGCCGCGCCGGACCAGGAACTACACTGCTAGAGGGGGAACAAAATTTTTTAGGTCGAAATATTGAAAAAAATGTGCCCTAACAACGCGTAGCGCGCGATTTTTCGCTTATTTGGAGTGAAAAATACCGATTTTAGACCGTGAGCCAACAATCGCAACCAGTGTCCGCCTGGCCTGGGGGGGGGGCGGCGGCGACCAGGGCAGTACTTGGGGGGGGTGGGGGGGTCCCCCCAAATTCATCTATCTATCGTCAACACTTTTTGATATCATCTATCTATCGTCAACACTTATGGGCAAATCTATCTATCGTCAACAAATTCTGGGAACAATCTATCTATCGTCAACACATTTCGACCCCAAAATGGGTATTTTTGCCTCAAAATGGCTCAAAATCGGTATTTTTTGTCCCAAATGGGCAAAAAATCGCGCGCTACGCGCGGATTTAGTACATCTTAGTACATTTTCATTAATGTTTACACATTATTACCTACTTAGTACACTATACTACACCTTGATTTTTGGCGACCCCCCCCCACCATCTATCTATCGTCAACAAGTTTGGGTCGACCCCCCCCCAGATTTCGGACTTGGGTCATCTATCTATCGTCAACACATTTCGGGTCCCAATCTATCTATCGTCAACACCCTGACCAAGTACTACACTGGCGCTGGCGGCGACCTACCTACTGTACCAGGATGGAGCGTCGACCTACCTACCTACTGTACCTAGGGGGCTCCCCCCCAGCTACACCGAAAGTTTCGGAGTTACTCGAGATACCCCCCAGAGGCCATAAGATACCCCTGCCCTATAGTCCGTCAAAAGGCCGTTTTTGCATGCAATTTTGCTGCAAAATTGGCCTAAAAATGGGTACTTTTTGACATTTTTGACGAAAATTGGCCTAAAACGACCATTTTGGGGGTTGTGCGCGGAGCGCGCGATTTTTAGGGGTTCCCAGGTCGAAAAACGCCTATTTTTGCCTTTGAAAAGCAAAGCACAAACCTGCGTTGGTCTCGTTCTTTTGTTTTGGCTGTGCCGCGTTCGGTTGACACATGGAGTTTTGAAATCGATGACACAGAGATGTAAAAAAGCTTTTCCAAATTTTTCTTTTTTAAGACGGTTTGCCGGAGAAAATCGACCATTCTTTGAGGCAAAATAAGAATTTTAGGCTTTAGGTGCCAAATTGACGCGCTTGGTGAGCTAGTTGAGCCCACCAATTTTTTGCCCCAAACACAGGTTATTTCCTGAGTTATGGCCATTTTTATATTTTTACCACATGCTCACCTCACACCAAGTGAATCGAAACAGTCCTAACTTTAACTAACCGGAACCGCTATGAAAAATTTCAAAAGTATTCGTATTCTGGGATCAAGAAGAAGCTTTTTTGGGCACTATTTCCATCAATGGCGGCAGAGGGCGACTCAAAAAGTTGCATTCCAAAACTTTTTTCCAGATTTTGGTCAATGTTCACACAAAAAAAGTTCTTCACGAACAGTCCGCGCATGAAAAGTGGATGATGGCATCATGTACACAGGACGTTTTTCTACAAGTTTCACAAAGATATTGAATACCTGAGTGCACAAATGTGTCGTTAAAAAGATACAACCCCGTGAATTCACCACACACCCATCATAAGCACCCAGCGGTGCGCACGCAGACTACTCAAAATGGGCTCTGCTGTGGGAAATCACATTGTGTCTGGAAGCATGCTTTCGGCAGCGGCACTGCCTAAACAATTACGAGGTTGTGTGTGTGTGCCCCAATACCTACTCGGAGTCACCGTTAGCAACAGCATGTGGCTACTGCCTCCACAGTACACATAGTGTTGATGTGTAGCCAGGTTGACGCGCAAAAGCGCAGAGTTGGCGCGCACTACACAATCCGAAATACACCACAAAATTTTCTACACAAGCCAGCGAGCAGGAAAAATGCTCCTGAAAATGCCCCCCGCTTCCAACAGCAGACAGCTCAACACTCCTGTGATGGCAGGAAGCATGCGGCGAGCCAGCCGAGCTCAACATGTGTCCCTTTTGTGTAAACCATCAATGCATGGAAGGGCCGCATCATTTGATGAGATCGTAACAAAAGCGTCACAAAAGTGGCACACCAATCAGACCGCTCAAATTTATTTTTTCGACGAAAGTACACTTTTTTCATCAATGTGATAAGTGTAACAACAACAATTCAACCAAACATAGTATTAAATCATCGTGATATAAGCAGCAATCCTTCTTTCTCATGAATGGGTCTTTGCGACCAAAAGCACAATAGCGAAGTTTTTTTTAGCAAGAAATCGGACTTGGTACATCTAGTTCGCCTCACAACAGTGAAAAGATAAAATCAAAATATTACAAAATTGGGCAAGGTTGGTGGAATACCAACAGTAAAGATTACAGAAAATCGGACGTATCAATGATCACATCAGTAATACTTTTGGACAGCACAAACTAGGTGATCTGATTTGCGTTATTATGGCTACGTTTCCAATCCATAGCAACTCGGTGGCTAACCAGAAAATTTTGAACACGAGAGGGAAACATGAAAACAGAGAAAAGAACAAAAAATAAACGAGAAATGAACAACGATGAAAGAACAAAAACAATTGACATAAACAACGTATTGCAACGTAAAGGAATGATCTTGCAAGTCTCTCGGAGAGCTGAACCGTGCAAATGACTATTTTTCACACCAAATAAAAATTCCAAAGAACATTGTTATTACCAAACAATCTACTGTAATTCACCCAGCTGAAGAAAAATTAAATCAATTTCAAATTTTTACAATTTTCCAAATCTAACAGATACCCAAACACAATAAATTGACAAAATGTCGCAATTACACACAAAGAATCTCCAGGTCAACAGCAAACAGAACAGCACTGGAGACAAAATTGAAACGCAATAAAATGAAGTAATTTTTTGCAACAAACTTGTAATAATGCAGATTTCGATCAATTTGCTTCCGATTTGCCGATCGTGTTGTCTAGTGCACAACGCACGTTGCGAACAAGCGGCTTGTGTGTCAGCAGCTCACTGGTAGCGTTGTGATGTTGCTGAAAAACGTTGTTGTTAGTATCAATATATGAGTTGAGTGGGTAAGGTCGTTAAGTGCTGTTGAAGTGTCCGTCGATGACAAAATATAACTAAAGGCGAACTACGCTCGATTTCGAAGGCGGCTTGGTGAAAAACGAAAACAAAGAGGAAATTCTCATGCACCATTTTGTATTCTACGGTAGCATCGCCAAAATCAGCAGCCACGTATGTTTCACTACCCTGCCACCTCCAAAATCGAGCTCGTGTTGGCGTAGTGTCGCTATGCTTATGTGCACATTTTCTTTATTGGTGCTCGATTATAGTGTTTGTTCACGTTTTACGATGCCACCAACTAGGGATCGGCGTCGGTCATGTAGACAGACACCAACGCTTTTTTGGAAAGTACCGACACCGACGAAAAAACACGCCGACGCCGACACCGATAGTTCAAATTTCCCCGACACCGACTTCGATTGTTTTTCGTCGAAAATTTGCAATTTTAGCGCAAAATTTGTACTTTTAGCGCATCATTGAAATTTAGAGCATTATTCGAGGACATAGAATAATTTTACACAGGGAAATTGCTCATTTCGGAAATTTCCTTGCGCCCTTTTCTGAGATAACTCAAATTAACAGAAGTTTTTATAGCAGTGGTTTGGTGCCCGGTGTGCTGCTATTCCTGGGGAATGAGCATAAAGTATGGCGCTCAAGTTGTTAAAATCGCTTTCGCACGCGTACTAGTTGCCCCGAAAAGCTCGAAACTGCTTGGCTGTAAATTTGTTGTCATTTGCAACCGAAAATTTTTTTAATTTCGGCCTTTTCAATCGCCAGTAGGCCATTTCCTAGCACGCATCGACCAAAATATCGTATTCCTTATGTTGATCTCTCGATATATTTCGTTGTACTAAATAACGAATACGAATATACGAACAACAATTGCAAAGATCTCCAGTTGAATACAAAAATTTGCAAACGTTTTCATCTGGGAACGAAAATTTCAGCAAAAATTAGCCTTTTTGATACTAAGATGCCGTCAAAAAGTTGCATACCGACACCTGATAAAAACCGGCACTTTCGGCCGCCGACACCGACATTAGTAGGGTCGGTACCGACACCGACCTTTTTCCGACACCGACGCCGATCCCTACCACCAACCTGCCAACAAGCACGACAGAAGTACTTGAAGCAAGCGAGCTGTCGACAGAAGTACGGTCCGGCTTGCACCGCGCACGCCTCGCACTGCTGATCCTCGAGGTACGGATCGATCTGGACTTTCTTCGCGAATTTCGGTGTCTTGATTTCGACATAGGCGGCACGGACAGCCTTGAAGTACGCATGTTGACTCGTGAAGGTCACACGGCCCGAACCTGTGTGCATTGGCAAGAATGGGTCGAACTGTCTAAAACAGTCATTGGCTGCAGTCCGTCCAATGCAGTGCTAAATGCGCACGCAGTGATAAGGCGCATGATGACAACGTCCGTGTGTCTGACACAAACAGCAGTGTTTGTTCAACACACGCGTTTTTATTTGGAGTAAAATTAAAAGGGACTTTATGCAGCGAGGTGGATCGACTATCGAATATAGTATAGTGCATATTTTGTATTAGGAACGAAACAAAAGTTCCCGCCCGATCGATTCACTATAGAGCGAGTCGACTGTCGAGCAAGTGAGCAACAACAGCACCAACCAATCGGATACTGGTGTCGGTCGGTATCGATGCCGGCGTAGACCACTTCGCCGAACAAGTCGTTCATCACCATCGCCAGCAGTTCCGCTGTGATCATGCCTGCAACACATCATCGACAATAGTCAACCTCACGTAGGCATCAGAAAGTCTCGGCAATCGATCGCCCATCGGCATGTTTTCTCAAGATATCGTGTGTTACACATTTCGAGATTGAACCTCACTTCTCAAACAAATTCAGTAGATTTTTACTCGTTACCAACTAAAATGCTCAAAAATGGAGAATGGAACTGCTTTCATGTTGCATAGGATAAGACCACAACAAAAGCACAATTTTCATGAAAAAATCGTTGCGGGTACTAAATACAAATTAAAGGGCTCGGGACATAACCGAAGGAAGGATAGCAGGACATATTGTTACATACCGTTGGAAAGCATTCCGACAGCCTATGTCACGCACAAATTTTAAGTTCCTTGGAGATTCGCTATCTCTTGGTAGAGGGACTTTTCGTTCCAGAAAAAACTGAATTTTTGCACAAATTGGAACGACCGGTGCAGAAACCCCAAATGCATTGAAGGTCAAGTAACACGTAGATAGGATTACAACAGCTTCGGAATAACTTATCAACACAACTTCAGTTGCTCAAACCATTGCTTCATACGGTGAGGGTGCGAAATGTTCCAAAAATCGGCCTTATTTTTCGATAACACAAGTTTGTCCCTAAATTTTGAGGTCGCGCTTAGTGCTACGGAAATAAGAACGCAATGGGGAAATAGAGCATCGTCGAAAGTACCAGAAAATAAGGTTTTTAAATTTTTTAACTCATGGCTAGCTCCGTGACAGGCCTAAAAATCCATTAAATTGCCGCTAAATTAGGTGGTTATATTCACCGCCAGAATTGTGACACATAAAGGCCACAGATTGCATCGGATTCGAAACAAAAAATTGAGAGAAACGTCTGGTTTAACAACCTATTGAGGTCCGAAGACCCTAAGGTCTACAGATCTCTCTTGGTAGCCATACTAATCTGAATATGATATTCAGTTATAAATGCTTATTGTTAACAGCTATTGTAAATGTGACAGCACCAAACAATGTATCTCGGGATTAGCTTTCGAACGATATATAACAAGCCCCAATAAATTATTACGCTTAAGGGCAGAGGCTAAAAAATTGCTTTTTTGACGATTCTGGAATGAACCGTCACGTCACCATGTGCGATTTCGGAATTTTGACCGTTTCTTGTCCACAGTGAGAAATAGTATGGGCATGTTATATATCGTTCGATAGCTACGTTGAAGCTACATCGTTTGAAGATATTAAATGTCCAATAATCTTTAACAGTAACGACTTATAGCCAAATATCTTATTCAGGCTGGCATGGCTGCAGCAGCCGGACCATGGAGTTTGAAGTTTTGAAACTTGTCTAGATTGTTGGACTGTGCGCTTATCTGACTTTCTCGTTTCCAGTGCAATGCAATGCGTGGCTTATTTACATCACATTTCCATCAATGAATGCAACTATGTAGTTTAGGGGCAATTTTTAGGTCTTTTTTGGCCCGTCACGCCGCTATCAAAGTGTTTCCAAGTTTAAAAACCTTATTTTCTGGTACTTTCGACAATGCTCTGTTTTTCTGTTGTATTTTCATTTCTGCAACGCAAAGCACGGCCTCAAAATTTAGGGACAAACTTGTGTCCTCGAAAAATATGGCCGATTTTTGGAATGTTTCGCACCCTCACCGAGGGAAACAATGGTTTGAGCGACTGAAGTTGTCATGATAAATTATCCAGTAGCTGTTGTAATCCCATCCACGTGTTACTCGACCTTCAACTCATTTGGGGTTTCTGCACCGGTCGTTTCAAGTTGTGGGAAAATTCACTTTTCTCTGGAACGAAAAGTCCCTCTACCAAGAGATAGCGAATCTCTAAGGAGCTGAACATTTGTGCGTGATATGTGCTGTCACAGTGCTTTCCAGCGATGTATAACACTGCGCTCTGCTGCCCTTCCTTCGGTTGTGTCCCGAGCCCTTTAATATCACAAAAAATCCAAAGGACAGCGCAAGCAAGATGCGTTACCTCTGCATAAAACGCGTGATTTTACCTTAATTTTTGCGCCACTGGCTTTTCAATTAAATATGGGTTATCGGGTATCGGCCCCTCCCGTTATTCCGATCCCTAATCTCGTACAAAACAGAAACAATTGCAAACGAAACAGAAATACACCGTGTGCGTGACACATGACGTTGTGGCAAGCCAAATGCTCCTAACGATAACCCAGGGGGATAGATTCCGTCCCCAGTTACCCCAGATACGCTCCGAAGTTAACCGTATGGTCTGTCAAGAGCCAAAAAGTTGTTTATTGCATGTAATTTTACACCATTTTTGTATGTTTGGACCATGTTTTTGAGATTCTGGGATCAAAAACTCCTATTTATGCATTTTAAAGGCATAAATCATTTGGGTTGGACTCGAGATAGGTACCCTCCCCCAAACCCTCTAAGGGCTGACATGAGACAAGATAGGTAGTCCTTGGAGGATCCTCCCCAGCCACAACAGTGCACGTGCACACACAAAATGAAAATCGCAACGAACCATGCAAAGCTCCGACGAACACAGTTTTGTTGATGTCAAGTTGTGTGGCGTGTGTGACCATGTGCGTGCTGTCCGACACCAACCACGGGATGATTTGTACCTGTCAATCGTTACCTGGTTCACCTTATATTGGAAACTTGATAGTTCGAAAATGTTCAAAGCAAAACAATTTGCACTGATGATGCCCGGAGAAAGCACCTGCCGTATCTCTTTGGTGTAGGTTCGCATGGCAGTCAGTTTGAAGAAATACTCGTTCTCACGACCGAATTGATTCGAACAATCGGCCAGCACGCGGCACACAGAATCGGCGGTATTGAACACCACATAGACGTAGCCACTCGCTGCAAATGGGGTGGGGTAGTGCTGCCGGTGTTGGCATTACGTGGTGGAGGAGGATGTAACTGGATTTCAGGCAATTGAACCAAATACATTCCTGCAACAACTAATGCAGACTTTATGCTCGCTGCGTTGCCTGATCTGCAAAGCGCACTTCGTGTGAAACGGAACACACATGGCCAGGCCAGCACACAGGTACAACAGACGCGCTGCTCCAGCCGATAAGGCTGTGCTTTGACCATCAGGCAACGCAGCGAGCATCAAAATTCAATAAATTCAGAGTGTTTTACTATCTACTTTCCACTACGTATTCTAATGCACCAACTTTTTCGTTTTCCCGTGGCCGCATGATCAACATTGAGACGACGTTGCGCGCCCGGCCATTCCACGCGACACGCACCGTAACGAGAGAACGCCTGTTGTAGTGCATCTGCAAAGCGCACAAACAACAATTCCATATCTGCAAGCTACTTGGCGCATTGCCCACATAAATTCAAATCGGACAATTTATCGTCATTCCTCGTGCATTTACAAGACCGTGCGCACGCATTACCTTCAGTGATGTCCCACGGCACGCCGCCAACGAATATCTTGGACGAGTAGAGGTCGTTGTCGAGCACGCCAACAGCCAGATCGCAATAACCGTTCGACTGTTGCTGCTGCCAGTTGGTGGTGATCGCCGCTGTTGGGGCTGGTTTGTGACGTGCTACTGGAAGTTGACCTGCAACACGACGCTGTAGACTGTAAACGTGGCATTATGTATGTGCTTGCTTGTTGTTGTTCACGTTTTGCAACTGTTGGCGTCAGCTGCCGGGCCCCAAAGCTGCTTATTTACAGCCAGTGGTGCAACTGGTCCGGGGGGTGGTGGACATGGATATCTGGAGGGATCCAGCTCGGTAGACATAGACTCACTACTGTTACATTATAGATAACTGGCTCTTGGCTGGGTATGCCGATTTGGCGGGGGTACTGGTCCAGGGGTCAAAATTAGGGGTTTAAAATAGGTGAAAATTAGGTTAAAACAAGCCTAAAAAAGGGTAATTTTCTGCATATTAGTAAGAATACGAGAAAATTTGACCCTTAGACCAATGGTGTCGTTGAGAAATCGAAATTTTCCCATACCCAGCCCTATTTTCGGGATACCCCCAAAAATCAAAGATTTCCCATACCAGGGGGGTTTCTCCAAAAAATTCCCATACCCGAGGGGGGGTTCGAAAAAATAACCCCAAAAATCTTCCAAAAGTACCAAAAAGTGGTCTAAAAGTGCTAAGCGATTTTTGCCATTTTTAGGCAAAAAATGGTCAATTTTGGTACTTCTCGGGGTCAAAAAGTCATTTCTTAGGGGTGCTTGCCCCAAAAGTGAAAAAATTTCCCATACCCCATACTCCTGGCCGATTTCCCGTACCCCACACCAGGGGGTAACCCCAGCCCCTAACGACACCACTGTTTTAGACCTCAAAATGGCGATTTTGGTACCAAAGTTCTTGGTTGTGGGGTATACATGTTTTCGGTAGACATATAGGGTGGCCCAAAAGTAGCTATGCTACATTAAGGATGGATGTGTGAGAAACTCATTCATGCGAAAAAGCTTCAAACATACTAAAAATTGGGTACCAGGGGATTTCGGACACGGGGAATCCGAAACTGACCTTATATTTTAGTCCGGGCGTTTTGGGGTCGGCAAATAGCCCGTCAAATTTCGGTCCAAAAATTGGGTCCTGCGATTTCGTGGACGCAAAATGTACTGACCAAAAAATGCGCCATTTTTCGGATTCCCCGTGTCCGAGAACCCAAGTTACCCTTCCGGCCAATTTGAAGTTTTCAACACGTCATCCTTACCCTATTGTAGCTACCTTTGGACCACCCTGTACAATACATAAGCGGACCAATTTTTGGGGGTGTTACCAAATTACCTCCAAAAAACATCACCGTCATTTTTACTATCTTATACTGCGTGTACACGACAACGAACAACCTACTACCAAATTCACTAACCAGACCAGGTGCATACGGGATCAGACGTGGCCGCGTCACCGCCATAGACATTCAGTGGCGGCAATTCGTTTGCTTGTGCGTAACCTAAATTGGACCACCCGTGCTGTTTGATCGACAAATGCGCGCCAAATTCAAAATAAAGAGCACGTTCGTCCAAATTCCGAACCAATGAATGCATCTAGCCTAACCACCACCAGCAGCAGCAGGATTGATTTGGTGTTGATCCTTGACAGTCAACAATGACAACATTGATTCGGCCACATTCATCAGCGCGTCCTTGCCGTAATCAGCCAGGCTTGATGTCGACGTGCTGCCGTTGCTTTGGCGCAGCAACTCCAGCTAAGAAACAATGTGCAATGAACAAATATGCCATGCCAGTGATGTGGTTGGGGTCCAGTTGCGGGGGGGGCACTCCCCTACACACAGCCGGGTAGCTGGCTCGAGCTCACCAAATCTCATACCCCCAAAACCGCCTGCCAGCTAGCTTGAGCCACCCAAAATGGCAAAGACGTGTTTCCAAGGATTATTTTTGGCAAAATTTTTTCCAATACCCAAATTCCAAAATTCGCCTGTGGTCTGACCCCCTGACGTAACACGTGTACAATTGGGTACACTGGCATAAAGAACAGTTCCTTGTTTTTCATAAAAACGTGTTTTTTTCGGAAAGAACCCTTCTTTTTTAATTTTTTCCTGTCCTCAAGGAGGGACAATAGAAAAAAAGACGATTCTAGATAAAGATACGTTCGTGTAGGCCAGTTGTTTCTCGAAGAGTGCTTAACTCCCCGGACACATGTGCTTTACGAGGATTAA
>JASAMV010006962.1:0-27270 GCA_030248065.1 Rhynchonema sp. JSB1_4
TATTCACGCACCACCAAAAAAACTAGCTTGTGTTTCTCAAACTGAACTATCTCATGAACAGAAAACAAACCTACAATGATATAAAATAAAAACAAACTAAGTAACGAATGTACCTTTTTATATCCCTCAGGAAGGTCACTTTCGGCTTCGTACTTGAACGTGCTTTGGTACTGCGGGCCGAGACAGTAGAGACTGTTGGCCTGGTGCAACGTGAGCGAGTCGTTGAACAAATAGATGGCCGCCATTTGACCACAGAAGCTCGACTCAGACTCGCCCTCAGGGCTGCAGCCGATGTAGCATTTGTCGAAGTGCTGCAACCAGGCTGTTTCTTTCAATCCAGAATTATCGTATGACATTGTGATGTGACCACAGTTACGAATGAAAAAAGGAAAAATTTCCTGAAAAAACGCCATGATTTTTCTGTATTCTTTCCAGTGAAAATAAATTTTTCAGGACAATTATTTGGCGGATTTCTGAATGTTCTGAAAACGTGTCCAAACTGCATGGAAATCATTGAATGAAAGCCGACAATTTTGTGTGTGTTCCCTGTTCTGTGACATTCAATCGCACTTTTCTGCCACGTAATTATAACAGTGGCCAAAGTTGGCCTGAAAAAATAACGAAAAATTTCCGAAAAAAAACGATTGTTTTCAGCAAAAACATTTTTCCGAAAAATCGTTTCTGCAGGCATGAAATCACCAAAAAAACAAAGCACGGAACAGATCCAATAATTGAGGACAAACGTCCACAAATGTTGAGGTAATACACCAACATCGCTGGTTGATATCGGCCATTGCATGTCCATAGTTTCGGCCAGTTGACCATCGATGAAACATTGCACTTCGTTGCGGCCCCAGCGGCTGTACACGTGTGACACAGCTACGTGGTGCCATTTGCTGCACAAAAATGTGTGTGAACACTGCCGAGTAATTTAGGCGCTACCTTGCTTTTCAGTACTTGTGTGGCCCTGGCCGGCAGTTTTTTTTTGGACGATTCGACAAAAAATAAAGCATGCGAAAATGTGAAAAATTAAGCGGATGGCGGCCATCAGCATTGCAAACTGGCTATAAATTTGGAACAGCCACAATGCGAATTGTGACGGACATGATGTCGGTTTCAGACAGTGAATCGTAGCTTTACATCACTGAGTCGACAATGTGAGCTTTTTATGTTTTTTTTTTTGAAAAAATGCTAAAAAAAACAACAAAACTCAACCATACCGCGGCGTCATTTCCTGCCGGACACAACGCGTGAAGCCGCGACTCGAGCCCACCTTGACAGCGGTCACCACGAGACAGTTGCCCAGGATATGAGACGAGTAGCCGACGCCTTTGGTCGTGCGGAAGCTGAAGCCAGCCAAATTTTCATTATTACAATAAAAATGTTTCTGCTCAACTAATGAGCCAATCCTTGCGACGCACCAGTAGACGAGAGGTCGCTCACGCTCGAAATTGACGCCATTTTGCGGGTCCATCCGCAGCCAAACGCTAAATGTCCAGCCGGTCTGATTTGGCCACTTGGATATGGGAGGCAGCACGATACCCTGCAGAATCAAAACATGTTTCCTTATAAATAACTGAGAACCTTGAAATTTTATTTGCCACCTACCGCTCCGATAGTCCCTGGGAAACTAAAGAACACGTCCGGGCCTTCTTTCTTCGGCATCAATTTCATGACACGAAGCAGTTTTGCGCTGTGCCGATTCTGAATACGGCCGTTTTATATTTAGAAATTATATTTTCGTTATCACAAAGCTGATAAAACCTCAACCAACCCAATGTTTGTCCTCGGCGTGCATGACTTTCAGGAAACGTTTGATTTCCTTCACCGTCACGCTGTATTGTGTGAGCACAGTTAGCAACTCCGTGAGTAGATCTGAGAGACATTTAATTGAGACCATGACTATTGGTGTTCAATGTTTGACAAACATGAGAAAATGAACAGCAATAACCAGCCACAACATCGTCCACGTGCGGTAATCGGTCGAGAATTTTTTCCGTCAATCCAATATCGTGACAGGATGCCAAATTGCGATGACTCTTCTGCTCACGGCCGCGAACACACTCCACAGTTCGGCCTGTGAGTGATGAATACAAATATGTAGATAAAGCTGAGAAACGCAACTGAAAACGCATAGTAACAAAAATTTCAAAACAAATAAAATATACAACCTGCAGATCCGATGAGCAGCGATCAGTCAGTTCAACCAAATGTTCAATGCTTGAAGCTCGTTGGATGACAAATTTACTTTCAACATCAAATGTTCCGCCGACCAACTGTAAAGGGTGGCAATGCGGTGAATAGATGTTTTGTATAAAAGCTCCCTTAGTCATAGTGGAAAATGAAAAATGGAAATAAAAATATTTTCTCTATGTCGAAGTTTTCCATTTTCCAGAATGACTAAGGGCATGTTGGAAAATGGAAATGAAACAAAACATTTTCTGCAGCAGTCGTGTATTGACATATAACAAAAACATTTCCTGTTCCGCACAATTTTCGGTCGCTGATTGGTCAGTATTTACGCAGAAAACGTTCTGGTTCATTTTCCATTTCAGTTCATTTCCAGTACGCCCTTAGTCATATTGGAAAACGGAAATGGAAAACTCGGACAAAATATTTTCATTTCCATTTTCCATTGTCCACTATGACTAAGGGCGCCCTAATAGAGAATAATTCAGTGAAAAGCCAGCACAAACCACTTGAAACACGGCATCAACGACATCCTTATGCGACAAGGTGCCCTCCTCCACGCCAGCAATCAATCGTTGGAATGTGCGCTCATCCGATTCATCCTGCAGACTGCTGTACACCAACTTTGTGTTCGCCGAAGGTGCTTCTGCCGTCCGCTTGACTGGCGCCGGCGGAGACTCACGTTTGGCCTGCGATACAAATGTGACATCGCATCGCATCACAGATGGCGGAATTTTCGGGACAAACTGACGGATTTTACGCAATTGCAGGCATTCCTTTTGTGCAAGATGTGGAAACTCCACGTGCAATTTGCACATGGTTTGTTAGCTTTGGCGCAAAAGCTTTCAAGTAACAAAATGGTTCTGCGGTTCGTCACAGGTTTTTGACTCGGTAACGGGCCGCCGAAATTCAGGCGCCCTTGTGGTGTCCAACCTTCGTCTGATAGGAAGCATGGACCACAAGCTCAAGTAGAACCGAAAAGAAAACCAGATTTTGTTCGGCATTTGAGATTTCCATCCCCTGATTGATTTACAGCAGGTGAACAATCGTTTCGAACTATTTATAGGTTGTTTACTTGTTCCGAGAGGACCCCGCCCCCCCCCCCCAACCGAAACCCGACACAAGCACACCTCTTTATCTGCACTGGCCGGCTCTTCATCCGGTGGATATTCAGCGAATGTGGCCACTTGCGGCCGGTCGTTGCGAGTCGACGGCGATTCGTTGGTCGTCAATCCATCAACGTGACTGGCCGAATCCAGACTGACGTTCGAGAATCGATCCGGATCAGCACCGCCGCCGTCCGGCGACGTTATCGACTCGGATCGTCGCGTCTCGTCCGAGCCGGTGGTCACATTGAGTTCCATCTCGGTCGAACTGCCGTTGATCAGAACATCATTGTTGATGGCGGGGGTAGCAGCGGCAGCAGCACTGTGCTTCGTTGTATCATCGCCATCAGCTATTTTTTCGAATGCAACGTTTTTCTTGACCTCGACATGAACTTCCTCAATTTCCTCTTCTTCGTTCTCTCCTTCTAACTGGCGATGCTCCTTTGTTGCGTCTGGCTCTGACATGCCTTCGACCCAGCGCTGACTGAAGAAAGGTGAAAATCCGCAAGTCTATAGATGGAATTCACAAAACAAAGTTAAGTTCACCCTTCACCGTCGAAGTTCAAACTCAGATATTTCAACGTCACGCTGGCTGAACGAAGAAGAGCGACCAGTTATATTTGGAAATACACCCGACCGAGCACGCGTCCACGAGAAATACAGCCGTTTTCCGTCGTGGCTGTGTGTTATATTTGATTCAGGCTGGTGTCTAAGCCTAAGCCTAAGCCTGAAATAGAAGCCCTTAAGTATGGGACTATGCTTAAGCACACACAAAACGGGTGGATTTCCGTATAATTAGTCAATCTTGAATGCAGGGTCAACTTTGACGCGTTGTTGCGCATGTGCAGGGTTGCACGACCTTCTCAACAAAATATTAGTTGATGTAACACAAGTGTTTAAGACGAGCATTTCCGAGTTTTAGGAATTTAGGGGGCTCTATTCGGGCGGGGCGCCTCTAGTAACTCACTGACCCGAATCTGAAAAATTGTTCCCAGAAATACCCCAAAAAACACCCCAAGAAGGAGTTTGAAAGAATGTTTTTTTTGCTTGTGATGGCATTTATTCGTGTATATTCGTCAATAAGAGGCGTATTATGTGCTCTAAACGAACAACAAACGTGCATAAATGTACCTGTGCACAACTATCAAGCCTTTAATCATAGTAGTGGCTGGGGGGGTTACCCCCCCTCTCAGTACTTACCTACCACAAAACCCGAGGGGGGGTTGGGGGGGGGGGGTTGAGTACTTACCTCTAACAACTCCAAATCATACCTCTCACAAGCAATTTTATACCTTTTTAAGGCAAAAATCGGTGTTTTTCGACCTTATTTTCCCAAAAATCGCGCGCTCCGCGCGCAAACCCACCCATAATACCTATTTTTAGGCGATTTTCGGCGAAAATATTAAAAAAGTACTATTTTTACCTCAATTTTTGGCCAAAATTGTATCACAAAAACGGTGTGTTTTCGCCTTTTTGGGTGACCAAAATCATACCTCTCACGCTTCCGGTCCCAACCCCGCATCATACTTACCTCCCACCACCAGTGTAGTACTTGGTCAGGGTGTTGACGATAGATAGATTGGGACCCGAAATGTGTTGACGATAGATAGATGACCCAAGTCCGAAATCTGGGGGGGTCGACCCAAACTTGTTGACGATAGATAGATGGTGGGGGGGTCGCCAAAAATCAAGGTATAGTATAGTGCACTAAGTAGGTAATAATGTGTAAATATTAATGAAATGTACTTAGATGTACTAAATCCGCGCGTAGACGCGCGGGATTTTTTGCCTATTTGGGACAAAAAATACCGATTTTGAGCCATTTTGAGGCAAAAATACACATTTTGGGGTCCAAATGTGTTGACGATAGATAGATTGTTCCCAGAATTTGTTGACGATAGATAGATTTGCCCATAAGTGTTGACGATAGATAGATGAAATCAAAAAGTGTTGACGATAGATAGATGAATTTGGGGGGGACCCCCCCCACCCCCCCCCCCCAAGTACTACCCTGCCTCCCACACATGGGCCTGCCACTACACTGCCTTTAATACACTACTGTATAGGGGATGTTACTTAGGGGGCTCTATTCCGGGGCTCTATTAGGTAATTCACTATTCACTGACCCCTTTTTGGGGGCTGTATTACGTACGGGGGGAGCTGGGCTTTATTCCGGGGGGGGGGGGCTGTATTTAGGTTTTTACGCTTACGGTATGCTCCTCGCCTGATGCAGTAGGTATCCCCCTCCGATGTTTGGCATGGTACAGTACAGTTTACAGTAGGAATCTCCCCGACTTTCACCCCCCGGCACAGTACCGTATTGTCGGAAATAGAACCCCCATCGGGGGGGATACCTACTGTACCATGCCAAACATCGGGGGGATACCTACTGTACCATGCCAAACATCGGGGGGATACCTACTGTACCAGGCGAGGCCGGCGAGGGGGATACCTACTGTACTGGGCGGGGCTACCTACCCCCCAAACCCCCCACCTCCAACACTGCCTCCCGCTCCCTGGGGGAAGGGGGGAAGACCCAAAAGCAGGGAAAAGTCACTTTTTGAGGTTGAAAATTTGGCCTATTTTTGCCCCTTTTTGAAAAAAATCCTTCATAAAAACGGTATTTTGGCGACTGACCAGTGACCAAACAAAATGCCCAAAATTAGTGCAAAATCGGCGGTTTTTACTTCGCAAAATACCCAAAATTCAACGTTTTCACACGATTCCACACATAATAAAAATATGAAAATTTTTCACCCAAAAAACCTAACCCCCGCCCGCCCTCCTGCTCGGAAATGTCGCAAACAGGCAAAGCCAATCTTTCACAATACGTTTGCAAAGTTCAATTGTTACGCCGATTTTTCAGCCCCATAGGCTGCTCTTGGCATGGGGGCAATACCCAATACCCAATACCCAATATCACCCAAGATTGGGTCTTTTCCAGGTATTGGGTGCCACCCAATATCCCTGTTTTGCCCTATTTTTCTCCTCCAGAGCCCTGAAATGGTGAAAAATTTTCAATTTGTTAGCCTTTGAAATCGCTTTTTTTAGCTGCAATGTTAAGAAGAATGAGAAATTCAGTCATATTTTACTTAGTATTCGATCAAAAACCCAAAACAGGCCCATTTTTTTTAAAAGTATGGAATTTTTGGGTATTGGGTCGGTACTACCCACTAGCGCGATGAGGCGACGACGGCAAGCTGTCACAGGTTCGATTCGTACTAAGTAACGGCATAAAGAGTAGGTAAAACGATTATGCGTTGGCCGCAATATGGCTCCCTGATGGCGTATCGCTTTTTAATTCACTTTTCAAATGGAATGCAATGCCTCTTTCTAAATCCTGTTCATTTTTTGGCAAATAAGCTTTTCTTCTCTTTCGGTGATGTCTTTAGTCGCCTTTTGCTCCTGTGCGTAATCACTGATATGATATCTTTTTACTTGGGGGGTAAACAATCTTGCATAGGTGCTTTATATGCGACCAGCATGATGCCGAGAACCATATCCTGATTCTTGCCGCGCGACAGCAGGCATTTTTCTTCTTGTTTACTTTTGTCTGTCATTTATTTTTACCCTTTTTGCTCTCTTTATCGTCTGTCTGTGCAGTTCTTATTCATTTCACAGGCATTGCGTCTTGTCACGTGAGATTTGCGAATAAAAACTCGAAACTCAGACATTCGCTCATAAAACCTTCAAATCAACCATCTGACAACAACTCGCACAGAATGTTTTGATCACCGCTACAGGAGTCTTTCGCATTGGCGTCACCAGTTGTTGGACTTCATGACACACCCACATTCAGTTGTGGAAGCGTATGGAAGCTTTGCGTTCGGCTCACATGTCAAACCCTTGTCAAACCATACTTACTCATCGCAGAGAACGTGTTCTTCGAAAGAGTTGAGCCCCAACCTTGGTCACCCTGTATTTGGATGCTGCTGCAATTCCAGTTGTCTACTCATACGTCACGACTTGTTTAGCACCGAAATGAAGCGCTATCGTTTCCATGTACAGAATCTGCGTGCCGATAATGGCCGACGCGAGTGTCACGCACCGCATGACCAGTAGCACATTCGCTGTAAATTATTGTCTGTGCAGCTTCTTTCCAGTGACAGGGCAGCATTTCTGTTCGGCCATCAGTGTTGTGTTTGGTTGGGTCACTCTGACTGGTTGAATACATCAGTTGTGCTCTGAAGAATGTAAATTTGATCAAGTTGCTGCCATTATGACATCGTTTACGGTGGTCGAATCTTGTGTTATAGAATCATATGTAGTTTTGAGAGCACATCCCTGGTCCTCTACTGTAAACTCACATGTACAGCAGTGACCGCAGCAGGGTTCTCAATTTTATTTCTAACCCTTAGTGCGGGCGTATGTCGCAGTAATAAGCACGCTTGAACGGACAACGTTCAGCCGCACACCGGTTCCAGCAGGCGTTGCGACCAAATGGCGTCTGGACTTCCCCCGCGTCCAATCAAGCACGTTGCACAGGTCACGGTAGCGATGTAAATTTTAGTAAACTTGGAAGTTGCCGGTGATCAGGTGTACGCAGTGCTGATGGCAGCTCAACAGCGTAACATCGTGCACGAGCACCCAGTCTCAGTGCGGCAGCACCAAAACCAAGCCAGATACATTGCATCAACAAACCGAAATCTGGCCTGTAGTGGTCGTGTAATTTGATACATGGCCACCGGACCGGCTCAACTTGTTTACCAGCGTCACACACAAAACGTCCGTACCAAATTATGCATCAAGTTTGTGACTACAACGTATACGACCCGCAATACAGTCTACGCATGTGGTACAGTTTCCAGAATGTTGATCCCATTCCGAGCGGAGACTGTGCTGATTTTATCATTCCACAGTGTGAGCGCCATACTGTCATTGGTGTGCTACATTCACAAATTGGCACGGTGCCAATCTATAAAGGCCACCGATTGGTTCGCGTCGAATTGTGCGATCGCCGAATTGATCAGATCGATCGCGCTGATCGCTTGTCGATTGATCGAAATCGAAGCGATTTGGATTGCCACCGATGTCGGCATCGAAAATGAGCACAGTCGGTCGGTCGCTGTCGTCACGCATCATGAGACGTTGGAAATACTTCAGGTAGATAATCCACTCATGATCGTGCTGTAAAACGATGGTGTGAGTCACACTCACAGTGTCATGGTTGAATGCGGAACACGGTTGTCAGGCAATGGAGCAAAGCCAAAGAGTGCCACTTGCAGATGTACGTGCACGTGTCATGCACGTGTCTGCTGGTATTCAGTCCGTTGACGTTGTGGCAGGCGAATCGTGACCGGCGCAACTTGCTGCCGATGGATGCCGATTACGCTTGTGTGCTGTTCACGTGTGTCGTCTGGCTGTTGGTCGCCGGATGCAATGCTGTTTTGTGGTGCGCTAAATGTCGCTCTGGAAGACCTTCCCCAGTCCGGTGAAGAGTAGTCTGCAACACTGCACGATCACTTTGGGATCATTCGACAAAGAATGCACAATAATCGCCTGACAAAGAATTTGGTACTGTGTCAACTTTATGGGGCACAGGGGCGTTGACCGCTTTGTGTTTCGGCTGCGTGTCTGATGATTTTATGTAGCTTATCTGGACCAGCGTAAATGTTGTTCCCCAAGCTACGTAAATTGCAAGCTATACGCAGGTCAAACGTGGCTAGAGTTCTAATAAAAGCCGTCTCATAGCACATGTTTGGCTGTGAAACATCAGTTGGTTTACAGGACAGTGCTGCACGTGGTGTTCGACGACAGCACGCGATCGTTCAACACCGGCATCGATGTTGTGTTAGCGATCAGTGACGCGATCTACATGCTGCTGCACGCGCTGGTCGTCTTGCTCGTGTACAAATGCGTCAGTCTGGTGGAAGTGAGCAATTGCAAACATTTTTCCTTTGACTAATCAATATGGCCATTTTTTTATCAACTTTCACAATTGCACAATTCATGTCGGGCTCAACAATGTCCAGCAAGGGTTATCGTGCCCATTAATTAAGGATGCAGGATCCACTCTAAGTAAACCGCGTTATAATTTTTTAATTGAAATACAAGTGAAAATTTTTTCCATATTGATCTGCATCAAACTCAGTCAGATCGGACCGCCCGGGAGTCGGTCGATAACGTGAACCAGTTCGATTGATGTAGTCGCGGTCGAAGGTAGACCGATTTTACAAACTTGCTACCATCATTAGGATCTGAAATGTCGCGTGCTCATCGCGGCCTACGGCGTATTGGCAGTGGTCGGAGTGTGCAGTCATTTGTGGGAATTGTGCGAGCGACAGTACGAATGGGACATCGTGCCACAACAACAACGTCGCAGCCTGATCAGGGACATTATATGCATCGAGCACTGTACCATGTCCGTGATGTATGCCTTTCTGGCCGTGCGAACCTGTTCCTGCGTACAAAATGTGCTGAAATGGCCGTCAGCCTGCTCAGCAATATTGTCACATTCTAGGGCAAAGATGTGATTGTCATCAAGTTGAGGGTTTGGACAGTAACGAGACGGAGTCCATGCAATACATGCTCTGATTGTCTTGCACACGGTTTTGTGATAAAAATTTAACAAAAAACACGCATCGTCGACAGCATAACGTCACATTTTTTCAAATCTTTTGCACCTCATACCTTGACGGTTTTAGCCGTCGAATGGCACACACAATGGGCACGTCACATTGTACATAATAAAGGGTGCTTATTTCAACAATCGGATGATGCATATGAAGTCAAGAGCGATCAGAAACTAGTTTAAAAATATCCTGTACGTTTCGCGGATGAACGAGCAGAGAAAAAAACGATAATAGTGACAGCAGTTGTGTTGTTTTTTAAACAGCGTACGTGGTCTATTTTAAGTTGACATCATTGCCAGCTTTTATGTCCAGCTCTGTTATGGGTACGATTTGCGTTGAATGTTGAAGCCGTTATTCTTCAAGACTGAATGTGTTATTATTTCTACAACTGCTGTTTTTTATTGCTGCTCCAGTACCGGTGGTACATAACTCGCATATCCGAGTAAATGTGACGACAGCATACGTATTATTTGAACCGTTTTTCCTGACGTTATTTTGCCCACTCAATAATGTACTTTGTCGTAGGCGGCAGACACGCCGGGTATACTGTATGTACATTAGGTCTTATCCGAAACAAGTTTCGACCTCAAGTCGATCGCATTGAATTGGCCCGACCAACAGCATAAAGCGCGCACTTGAGGGCTGTGTTTCGCCACTTGACATTCACCCGGGCGCTAAACCGTCTGTTTTCCCACTTTGTTTTTTATTGGAAGCGAATATCAGATTTTCTGGCATTTTGCAAGCTACGCAAGAATTGTTAAACTTGAAAATAAACAAAGTCAAAAATGACAATGATTTTAAATCTGACAACGCTGGTCTCAATATGCCTGGTGCTGGTCGAATGCGGCAAGCTGGACAGACATCATGGTCAGCCAAGATCACATTTGACGCATTTTGATTCATTATCACATGCGTACACCCCTGATATTTCAGGCAATTGGCGATGGTCGATCTCTGGTCAACCGAACATCCCGAATTATCCAGATTATTATGTTTATCCGGATTATGGTTGGTTGTGGGTACTCCGTGCTATTTTTGTTCACCTGCTTGTGCGAGGTATCGCAGGAATCCTCGGCAGTCGGCCTATATTTCGGACCGGTGTCGTCGTGACTCTGGACGGTTATCGAATATCGGATAGGTTCCTATAAGGTGACGAACATGAGACCGAGGCCATGATTTATAAGTTTCATCGAATGAAACACGTTCTCATGAAATATTACTACAGTTCCGGGTGCAATTCTAAGGCTGAAAGTTGAAGTCGCGTGCACGCGACTTCCTAGTGCTAAAATAACATAGGGAACGCACGCCAGCGCACGCGCAAAACTTCGCGTGCACACGAAGTTACTTCGACTTTTGCCTATTCTTTGCACTGTTTGGACGCCCATGCACGCGACTTCAACTTTCAGCCCAGAATTGCACCCGGTACTGTACCTCTGTCAGGTCAACCGAATGCACCCAATCAACCGTTCAATCCGTGGAATCAACAGTTCAGCACCCAAGCCCCGATTACGCAAGTGCCCATCTTCCCATCAATTGTGCAGAACAACGGCCAATGCGGTCGGCCCGCTGTGCCACCCATGCTCACGAGAACATCGCAATTCACACGCATCATGTGTCAGTTATTGGTTTCTGTGTGATAGTGGTCCGCTGACCTGTGCTACAGCCCGTGCAGTCAGTGTGTGTTACGCTGAGAGTGGCTGTGTGCGTTGCACGTTATGGAATCAGTGAGCATACCTTGTTCGTGCAGTCGTTTGGTGCTGCATAGGTACGTGAGATGCTGCATGCCCGCCTGTCAGACGGACGCGTAGTTCAGCTGGTTAGAACAGCCGGTGCCGGAAGACGCAGGTTCAACCCCTGTCGTGTCCATAATGTTTGGTGTGGCTTGGAGGATCAGTTGTTTTTAAAATTTTTATTTTTGGAAAGAACAGTTGTCTGTGGCACGTAATACAGTTTGAAGTTGTATCTGTGTTGGTTCAGTTCCGGAACTCATATGTGGGTCCCCCCCACCCACATTCTGGCTCGGGGTCTTTCGGTCCCCAACATACACTGTTGAGATGGAGCATTTCCGGTTTATGGGGGTGACCGCTGGCGCTTTTGTCATTGACAAGGCCCAGGGCGCCATTGCAGTCTGACGTTATGGGCTGGAACCGCATCCACAGAACGAACGCAACGCGTTCCGACAAGGCTAAATCGCATCCTATTCATCACACGCTTCGGGTCGGTACCGAACACTTCGGGACACTTTGTCTAAATTTCCGCCCCCGAAAACGCCGCTCATTAAAGTTCACAGCTCTCCGAGCAGCTGCAAATAATCGACAGGCAATAAATGGCGAATATCTGAGAGACTCGATGTTTCGATATGCGATACGATATACGATACGATGCGATATTTGCGTCCTTTCAGACGGCACCGAGTCCCGTCCGCATTCGTGGCCGTGGCAGGCCGGCCTGGGACTGTACCAGCCCAACGGGCGCTGGTCATTTCAGACGAATGCGCGCAGCGAATGGGCCGGTTGTGGCGGCGCCATACTCTCGCCCACTGTTGTGGTCACCGCCGGTCATTGTTTGTATGACGAAAAGTGGGTGATTTTTGTTGTTTTTTTAAAACAATTTAAGACCGCACTTATCTAACCGAATACCCACTGTGCGCATTTATAGTGACCGTCCCACCCGCCCCGATATCTACTGTGTGTTCGTTGGCGTGCACAACATACAGCAGGCACAAAGGGATGGCACAAAATGTTACAGGTAATGACTTGCAGGTCGACAACTGAGAACACACCGGAAAGGTTTGATTGTTTGGCCTTCTTGGTGCATTACCTGAACTCATGTCGTCAAATTTGGTAGTTGAAACACAGTTTTCTTTGGTATCAATATGTGACCTTTTGTGTTTGAAAAAAGGCTTCGATGTTTGCTGATGCCTACATTTTTCCACGAGCGTAAAAGTTGTCATTATTTATGCCGATCGAAGTTAGTGGTTTCAATGCATCAATACAAAATGTGGCGAATTGACGCATAAGAGCGTGCCGGGTGGATGACCAAGTTTGTGATCGACCTAGTCAGTTTCTGTGCAGAGTGCGCCGTACGGCCGTACATCCGCGTTTCAACATCAACACGGTCGAGTATGACGTGGCGCTGATGTTCCTGGCCGAACCGATCCCGCTGTCGGCAAACATCCAGCCGATTTGTCTGCCCAACGCCGATGCCGCCACGGGATCTAGATGTTATGCGACCGGATGGGGCGAGACTGAAGGTCGGTGCGTGCTGGATTGTTGTTGAGTCGAGACGAGTCTGTGTCGATATCGGAAGCTGGTAATTTTCCATGCGTATGTGCGCAACCTCAAGCTCACAGGTAATTTTTTGGTCACATGACCACTTGGTGCGTTCGCAGTGGCGATAACCTGGTACACCATCCGTCTATGAAAACAGATCGAACTATCGTCTGTGACCAAATCTGATGACAAACTATCCTGATGACTTTAAGGTTGAGATTTTGCTAAAAAAATCAACATTGGAATTTATTTACGGCTTGGTTTCAAAGTCTAACTTGTATTATGACTTCAAGTTTAATCCGATCGCATTTTTCAGCCGGCACGGACAGCGCCACGTTGCGACAGGCGCAATTGGTCGTGCAATCACCACAGGACTGCGCACGCAAACATCGCTATGACTACGACACCGGTTCAATGATCTGTGCGCTTGGCGCCTTGGGACGTCAGGACAGTTGCAGTGTGAGTGCCGGTATTTTGTATTCAAAAGCACCTTGATGCGCATTTTTAACATTTTAAAATTATAAAGATTATTTTAAAATTATCTTTTTTTAAATATGTACAGGGCGACAGTGGTGGACCGATGGCATGCCAATCATCCAACGGCGGACAATGGGAGCTGCAGGGCATCGTGTCATGGTACGCGTATTAATGTGAAAGAAAATGGCAAAACATTGAAGGGAAAATGCCTGATCTATCAAGGGGCGGCGAGCGATGCTCTGATCCGACCGCACCGGGCGTGTACACGAGAGTGGCAGCGACAACATCATGGATTCGGTCACAAATGGGCGGCACCCAGCCCAGTCCCGGCTTACCCCTTCCACCACCCAACAATTCGGTGTTCCCGCAGATTTCCACCACCCGAAGTCCGTTTGGCTTCCCCATCTTTCCGCTCATCACGAATCCGCCGCAACAACCAGGGGGCTGTAAGTGAATAACTCCCTCCGCGATTAGTCCCAGTCTCGCTCTTAAAAGACGTTTCATACGTTATGTGAGCGTGATTATGTGGAAGACCTCACTTATCCGTGTGTTACACTTGTTTCGTGATGCTTCAAAGTGGGAAAACTAACTTTTTACCTCCTGGGTGACAAAAGCCTGGGCAAGTACATAGGTAACTGCACGTGTCAAAAATGTGAAAAGCATCTCATGTGCCTTATTGTGGGGCAACGTGGGAATCTCGAGCATCGACACCGATGATGACCTGGTTGAAACGGGTAACCAGGCAGAAAACAAATTGCAGTACAAGTCACACGGCACCAACTACGTATAATAGTTCCCCTTTCCAGTCGGCTCGACATCCGCAAATGGCTGTGCTGATAGTCGTGCCCTGTTGTACCCAGTCAACAACCAACCGGTCGTTTGCGACCCCAACAAACAGAACTGTCCGACGCCATATCGATGTGTGAACGCGCCAGCAAGAGGACACCCGATTTGTTGTCAGTGATTGATTTGTAAGATAAAATCATGTACATGGTTCAACCACCAGTCAGGTCCGGTTAAATACATACAGTACATAGTTGAATGAAGCATCAAGTCATGACCACGCGTGCAGCACACAGTCTTTATACAGTATGTTCACGTCAGAATAATTGTTTGTCATAAGCGTGCTGATTGCATGTACATTATGTACCCCTTGAATGAAGTATCGAGGTGCGTTTTTTATCGTGTGCACGTACGCATGAGTATGTGTGACCAAACTGAAAGCTTTGTTCATGCGGCTGGATCTGGCGGTGAGACTTCGGAAGACGCACGTATTTTCCTTCGCGCACTTGGAGTGCAATTTATTATTTTTCCATTCCAAATTCGTTTTGATCACATAACTAGCGCTATTACGGCAAGTTTCAAAATAAACTTTGACACAGTAAAAAAGTGAGTCAGTATGTATCAGTGCCTACCAAATCTTATGAAACCCACAACGCAAAACATGACGTTGCGTGAGGTCGAATCATAACGAAATTGCATAGCAGAGAAGTGTGATTGATATTAGATATTTTTTTCGTTCGGATCACGATTTCAGGCGCTCGCATGTCCACGACAACGGGATCAAGTAATTCCAAATGCCCTCCTGAAATATGTGATACAGCGACAACTTTGAATGCAAAATTCAAAAAGCTTCACTTGCTTACGTAAACCGGTTCACAGTTGATCCTCGCGTACCACTCCCGTGAATACAGGGCCAGAAACAGGCCATTGCCAAACGCAAGCATTGCAAACATCATGATGTTCCACGCACGGTCGGCGCGGACGAGGCGTGAGACGAAAAATAGCATGGCTGAAAAACAGATGTAGACAAAATCCTAATTTCAGAAAAATAAAATAAAAAATCAAACAAAACGCACGTCCGCACATGAAGTACAACAGGAACATTGCGGGACAGAACAGTCGGAAGCCGGTGATGAATGAGTACTCGTGAAAGAAGGCCGACACGAAGAACACGGTCACCGTGCCAGCAACCTTGCCGCGGGTGCCCTTCACCGCCTGCAAAACGTCACATGGCCGGTGCATCAAACTTGGTGATTGTATTAGTTCAGACCAGCCTTTGACTTTGGTTGACTTTTTTGCCGAAAGAATAGCGAGATATAATGTTGCCAAACTGTTTTTGACCAGCCCTATGTTTCTAAACCAGATAAACAAACATCGTCGAACATTGATACTGGTTGAAGTCAGTGGTAGCAGAAAAGCTCGAAATATAGTGAAACGTTTGCTATCATGCCCATCGGGCAGCAGGTACACCGATTACATATGACAAATATAGTCCCCGACAACCCCTCCATACCCCAGCCACGTCCCGCATGATGTACTCATACAGCCATTCGTGCACGACCAAGTTCCAGTCGCGATAGTAGCTCGCCATGCGCTTCGAGTTCCACCAATCCTAAAAAGCGACAGTTATTGTTCCATTGAAAAAAAGTCAAAAATCGAAAAAAAGTTTGGCACATTGTAGTAATGTCTGTCAGCGAATCGCATTAGTTCGCACCACATATTGGCCCAACTGTGCACCAGACCCCAGAACAACAACAACGTCAACATCGAGCCCGGCACGGCGCATTCGAGATTCCAGGCAACGCCGTGCGCCAACGTCGCTTGTGCCGGACCGAAATTCTGGAATCGACATGGTGTAACATTTCTGACAATTCAATAAATGGTCAATTGTTCAAACGCAATTCATTTACCTGAATTCTGTATTGCACACAGTAAGTCATGATGTAGCTGGAACACACAATGCAGCCGAGACCTTGGAGCAAATGTCGCGCCACCAGGTTCCAATTGGTCTGCGCAGTTCTGGATGCGTATCGGTGTTTATTTTGGACGAGAACTCAAGATATTTTGACATGCAGTAAATAACCATTCCAACCTGGGATACTCGTCCCTGTAGAGCAGGGTGGGTGCCCAGAGAAAGTACCAGAACTTTTCGAAGCCCGGACACGCCACCGGTGTGGAGTCCGCAGGGAGATCGAAGTGTGCGACCGAATCTTCTGTGAACAAACGATTACCGTTTCGGTTTGGTAGACGCAAATTGAGGTTTAAAATGGTTTCGAAGTCTTTTGATGTTTGATGAACCTTTATGGCACACACTGGCTTTCCATTTGAGCGTTCTTCGGTAGCACTCGCGTATGAACGAGTGAACTTTCATGAAAAGTCGAATCTGGATTTTTTCACAATTTTAATTTTAATTTTGTTTTTTTAGCTTTTTGTTTTGAGTAATTTAACTGTTCTTCATCTGTAATCTGTGTGCGTCTACCTATACCTGTTCACAATTAACGATGTACGAACACGCCGGTGGCAGATCATAGTCCAATAGGACCTTGATCGGCCAGTAGAGATGGAATGCCAGGTACGTCAGATACAACGCCAACAGGGACGATTTCTCGAATTTGTCTAAAGTGACGAGACATATTACTGAAGTGTTCACCAGTGAAACATCAGCAAGTCAGTTCGCAAACCGGGTACACGTTCGATGGTGCCCCAGAATTGATAGACACCAAAAACGGCCAGAGTCGAGACGAACATGCCGAACCAAATCGACAAGGCGATGTGAAGGTCGCCGAAACACCACCAGATCATATCCAGTCGGACTGATAATCTGACAACCAAGTGACACATAATCAAAAGGTACAGGTCAATTGCGCCCTGATCGTCAAAGGAGGGTACCTGCGATGTTCAATGAGTTCGGACAGCCCGGAGAAGATGATGTACAAGACCAGCATGCCGACCGCCGAATTGTAGAGCGCGTTGGCGTGCTTCGATTCAAGCAGGCTGCTGCAAAATAGTTAGTTGTTGGTCTTTTTCAACACCTAGAATGAACCAAAACATTGAAACATTACGCAACGCAAACGCATGCTAACGTCAGCAGCGAGGGGCGTGCTTTGAACACCTTTCGAGCAGTGATGTGGTGATGACGATGTTTTTTGTGATGGTGGTCCTTTTGCGCCGGTGCACCAGCAGGATGTGTGGCGCTGCATGTGTAAACTTTTAAAGGATTAGTTTGACTGGAAGTCATCATAAAACACTTCACCCTATGCCTATAATGTGAGTTATGGTTCGATTTAACTATGAACTTTCATTTCTATTTTTCTATTTTTAACTATTTCAATTCACGTTAGACTTTCATGTTTTTCTAACAGGATTTGCCACATTGCCTGCAGGCGTTTGCATTCACCTGGCAATGGAGGTGCAAAAACTCAAATAAATAAATAAATGAACTGATCTGATCTGTAACTGAGCCGACGGCGGCAGCACACCTTTCATCCGAAGTGGTTTCATTCGTGTCGCGTTCCGGTGAATTTGAGGCACAGCTACGGCACACGCCCTGCACCTCGACCTGGTCAACAATGGCACGCAGCCCGGCAGCGACATGCTCGCTCAGCTGCTGTTCGAATTTCTGTGGAGGAATTTTATGCGTAAATTTGACAAAAAACATGAAAATCGAAAAGGTAATCACGCTGCTCGGCAGCTATTCAATCATAGATCGACCAACATTCAACTCTTGTTTCACCACCATCGCCGTCGCACCGAATCGACCGCAGTCGTCGACATGCGTTGATCGTATCGCTCGATGATGACTGATCATCACAGCTCGAAATCGAAATCAATGATCAATATTTCGATATTATGCTATATGTTCGATGCACATAGCATCAGATATTGGACTAACTTTCTTTCGTTGTCACGCCGAAAATATCAAAAATGCGCAAAACTCCAGAGAATGATGATTCTCTGTCTAGACCTTGCCGTGCACGACCTTGGTTGTGTGTCAATCTGCAAGCGTGTGTGTGCGTGTCAGTGTGTGCGTGTGAGTGTGCCTTTACTCAGCCAGCAGCACACAAACGCGTATAATGCGTGCCCACGGTTGGTCAACCCAACTTGAATGTGAATTTGTGTTACTTGAAATCTGCATATACATATAGGTAGGCAGAACGTGCGTAAACCACAAAACCTGCAGGTACACTTGCGTCAGCTGGGTCGACTATTAACGCTGGTGGACATTTTAGTCACCCGAAACGTTGCACGTGCGCGTCAACGTGCACTGAAGGACGACTTGCTCCCCATGCAAAACTATACCAAAAAACGGATCCGATTGCGTCACGTTTAGTTGCTCAGTGTTCGCATCTACATTGTGTAAGTATAGTATTTTCGTGCCATTTGACAGGATCAACTTTGGTTCGCTGATACACTTAGCACCGC
Source organism: Rhynchonema sp. JSB1_4 (assembly GCA_030248065.1). Taxonomy (NCBI): domain Eukaryota; kingdom Metazoa; phylum Nematoda; class Chromadorea; order Monhysterida; family Xyalidae; genus Rhynchonema; species Rhynchonema sp. JSB1_4. Next base: position 18,823 of record JASAMV010006962.1, read on the forward strand.
TGATATGCATTTCTGCCTGATGACGTAAGCTATGCGATTGAAACTGATTTATGGCAGTAAGGTCTGTGCATATTGCGTATTGCTTCACAGTCGGATCCAAGCCTATCTTGTCAAGGAATGACTCTGCCAGTTTTCCATGTTACTAGCGTTTTCTTGCCTTGCCTGTTTTTTGCGTTGAAACTTCAGATGACAATTTAGACTGATCTTGTGATTATATTTCACATTAAAACAGGAACACTCACACTCAAATCCGGCAGGATAAAAACAACAAAATCAAAACGAAAAAACATTTGACTATATAAGTTTTTCGGGAAGTTTGCAAAATTGCGTATACATGTACACAGTATAATTTTCACTCAGGACGCTGTGTGGCAACGAGTTGAGGACATCACATGGCGTAAAGAACAAGAAAAAAATGCGTACAAAAAGAAAAAGAACAACATGAACGGGAAAACAAGAATCTGTTTCTCTATCGATGAATAAATACGTCGACTGTATAAAGCATTCGATCATAAAGTTGAGAGGGAGAGAGAGAGCGCGAACAACGCGGGGATCACCCAACGGGACTGGCTATAACTGTGTCTTCTGCAGTTCAGTGTTGCTCACGTAGCCGCCATCCGATTGACTCGAATAGTGACTGGCAGGTCGACAGTCGGTCTGTGACGTGACGGGTTTGGTCGGTTCCGAACAGCTTCGGTCCAGCATCGGCACCGGGCACAAATGCGGCACGGCCGATTCGGGACTCGAGATCGAGACGCGGTCGGCACCGGCCGATTTGCTGGCGCCCGCACCGATGCCATTCGGATGTTGTTGAGCGCCACCGGCTGTGGATGTTGATGTCGACGCGAGCATTTGATCGCGCGTCGCCGTCACCTGGGCCGCTTTGCGGATGGCGCGCAGAAACTGCTGTTTCACGTCCTGTCGCCTGCAATTTACAAACACGCGAGGTACACTTTTGCGCTGAGGTTTTTTATATGTTCAGAAACTGATGGCACTTGAGCAAGCTCGTGGAGTACGATAAATTATTATTGGCTGGACAGTTTGCTAATACTGTATGATTACTGTTGACGTATTGTTAACGTGCTTCGAAAATTTTACGAATCAATCCTGAGTTCCAAATTTGCGCTTTATGGAGAATTTGGGCCAATACATGCACGTATGCTTATGCGACAGTTGCCCGTCCAAACCAATACCGTAACCAACCGATTCACAAAATGATAGACGCGTTCAACACGCATTGTCTCGTTCATGTGAATGAGAATCCAGAGAAACTGCTTGTCGGTCGAGCCCACATCGCTGCCATTCACCTCGATCTCGCGAACGGGAATCAAACGACAGCCGGCGAATTGGTCGTTCGCTGCGGTCGACTGCAAATCGGATGCAAGACCTCTTTATGCGTTTTGTGTTGCTTTTTTGCGGGTTTTAGGTCATCGTCGTTGAGAATGCACATCAATATATGTATAGACAAACAAAGCACGGCCAGAGTGCTATATTACACGCTGTGTACTTCATGGTTTCAGTTTCGGTCCCGCTCGCTAAGAGCCTGCTTTTATATCGCCTACGTTTGTGTGAAACATCATCGGACTGTGCTGTCATCATGCGCACATGATGAGTGAAGACTGATCTGACCAACTGATGTTTCGCGAAAGGACACCATCATAAAGTGACGAAGGGCACCTTCTTTTTTCCATTCGATTTGTTCAACTTTTCGAGCTGCGGCGACACAAGAATCATCGTTTTGAACACGAAACACAGCGAATCGACCACCACATTCTGTTTGTTGCTGTTCTTCGACGACTTGCCGTTCTGCGATGTTTCACCGCTCTCATGTGCGTTCAGCCAATCGCACTCACCGAACATTAACAGCTCGCTCAGCTCCATCGAAAGTTTCTGAATTATGTATTGTTGGTAAAAAGTCGGATGCCATATGAGCCTGAATGGCAAAGAAAAAGAAGGTAAAAAACGGCTGCGTGGATATTACCTTTTCGGTGAGCTCCTTCTGGAAGTTCGTCTGAACGTGCGTGAATAGCTGGCCGTATTCTTCGTACACTCGCTGCATTTCGTTGATGTATTCGGCCACCTTCTCCATTTTCGACAGTGCCTCTGGACAGAAAAGATGGAATTTTGGAATTTTCGTTTTTTTTGATGAAAGCTTGCGAGTCCGCCACTCTAGCGTTACTATCCCATTAATCGCAAGGAGAAGTGCAGGCAACGCAAAAGTACAAGAACGTGAAAATTTAGCGACGCACCTGAGACGAGCAGATTTTCTGGTGAGCCCTGATTGGTGAGCGTTTTCATTTGCTGCAGGAACAACGGATACCTCAACACGCGTTGGACGGGCTTGATCAAGAAAGACTCCAACGAACACGATAACTGCGACTCGGGGTTGCAATTGACCAGGAATTGTTGCAGCGTTTCGTTGCGTTCTTCTGTAAAATTATCATAATTTATTATTTTTAAATCGAAGTTCCTTGAAAGAATGTATGTGCGACGGTCGCAGAGGCTATTACCTTGGCGCAGGATTTTCTGCACACGAAAGTGGACGGCGCAAAACGGGCTGTAGACCTTGAACTTGTTGGAGCCGTTCAGAAAGACGCCACCGATACGCAACAGTGCGTTCTGAAAAATATGGAAAGAACACTGCATATCATCGAAGTCAATAATTGAAACATTTATTTGTGTGTCTGCCGTTTAGTTGGAATTTAAAATTGCGATAGTATGTAACTCATGGATTTCTAGTCGATTCAGTTTGCGAGGGAATGATGGGGATGGAAGACCGTATAAATGAGGCTGAGGGTGACACTCACCCTCAAATGACTGGGTGTGGTGAACGGTGTGGGACTGGCACTTTGACTGCGATGAGTGCTTGTTGACGACTCTTTGCTGCATCCATTGGTGGTCACGTGATCGCTGCCCGACGCCTCTTGCAGCTCTTCGAAGAAGCTTTTTTGGAATCGGATAATCGCCTGTGTCGTGTGCAGCAGACGGTCGCTTTCGGCTTCGGGAAACAACGCCGATTTCTTCAACGGCATGAGATACTGGCTGACCAGCCGCTCCAGGCACTGAAACATTAGGTGAAACCGTTAGATTGTTTCGGCATGAAAGCGGGGACAAATTAAGCAAAATTTTGCAAATAAAAGGCGACCTCGATGTAAGCCTTCTCGGTTTCGACCAGTTCAAAGATGATTTTCTCCAGGCGTTCCGAAGCGCTCATTTTGCCATTGTTGTTATTGTTATGGGAAACACCATTGGTCGGCAGTTTGGTCTGAATTTATTTTCAGGATTTCACACGATTTCAAGTTTTTCATCATAAAAGAACACACCTCATCGCCGTTTGCGTTGGGCGCGAGCGATGACGCACTGCTGCCACTGGAACTAGTTGATTGCACCAACAGGTTAGTTCCGGTACCGTTGTTGTGCTCGCACTTTGATGTCTTCGACGACTCAACGCCATTTGCAAGCACCCCATTGGCTGTCGTTGGCGTAACGGCGCCCTCGCAGCTCGAAGTTGACTGCAAATTAGCGATAGCGCATCGAATTTACATTTTTTGATAATTATTGCCATATTTTTTATTTTTTTTAGCGCTTTGACCGCATCTACCCACCTCAATATACCACGTGGCAGTGGGCCTTCTTGCGTCCCCTGGTCTTTTATTGACCACGTCGGAAATTTTTCGCCGATATCTTATGGTGAATGTTGGCCTGATTCGGTACTTTGGGAGAAACCACCACATTTTAAAAGTTTGCATTATAGACAACGATCTAACCAAGTAAAATGACTGCATGTATAGCAGAGCCTGCTTATGCAGCTGCTTTCATTCTTTGTGTTCCCATAATTCCACGCGTACCCACGCGACCACTGATGTTACCAACCACACGTGAGCATTATGACACAGGAAGACCAGAGAGAAACTCCCCTTATATTGTGTTTGCGCATGTAGAAACTACAGTGTTTTATGACGCATGACGAAAAATTGAACGTTACATGTCAAAAACGGTTATTTTGGGCCGCGCTGTGCACAACGTGGGTCACAAGCCAAAACATAACAAAAAACGCACGTAAAGCTCGGCGCCCAAACAAGTAAACACCCACAGCCACGTGAGATCAGATCAAACAGTAGCCAAAGAATACAGCACACAAAATTTGCTCATCGTCTGAGCCGTATTCTCGAAACAAACGCAGAAATTGAAGCATAATAACTAACTGCTTGTGAGTTGCGTTTTGCCACTGGTCGTGGTGGCAGACTGTATCGTTGTTTTATTCGATTTACGGCGGAGATGCGCCCGAAGTTTCCTGTGGAAAAAGTAACAATATTGTAATCATGTGCACTATTTGGAAGAATTTGTGATTTGTTGTTGAATAGGGATAAACATCAGGTGATTGCTGATTCACCATATTGGAGCGCGCATCTGTTATACGCATCGTTTCGGATATGTAAAACTTTCCAAGAACGGAATGAGAAAGTGAGCTGAACGATGTTGCTGTTTACTGGCTCACTTTCGTATTCAAAATAGTTTCACTGCATAACGATACCCTGCACAACAGGTACACTTCAACGGACAGCCGCAGTCGCTGGCCTCTAGTCGGTCTGGCGACTCAGGTCCACGAAAGTCGACCTCACAAAATGGGGTGAGAGTGTCAGCCTAACGAAGCTATGGCCTGAATCAGTCTGGTCCGAGAATGGTTGAACCGAAACTGTCGTGCGCCAAGCCAAAAACGGCTGCACTCACTGTATTTGACTTTGTGTTTCTGCTGCTGTCCACCGGTCTGGTCACTCAGCCAGGGTTCATCCAGGTCAGTGGCCCCAGTTCGATTGGTTGACTCGCTTGATTGACGATTCACACCGGCGGTTGAGCCGGACGGGGGCGGTTGGCAGTTGAGGTGCAGACTGCAATAATGCGAATGTGACATCATGATAATCGTTATGTGCTATCGTGTAGCACTACAGATGTATAGTCCATTGATGCGCTAATTGGTCTTGTACCATAATTCCTGCGCTTCTTTGTGCATAAAGGTCGTAGTAGGAGAATTTGAGAAGCAACAAATGACAGCGGGACAAACATTTGTGCACGCAACTTTGAGCGCAGTACCATAAAGATTATGAAACATCACGAGACGTTATATCCATTCATGGAGCAGTCGTGAAACATCCACCAACCTGTCCGTGCTGGTGGTGAACGCGAGTTTCTCGAGTGCCAGCCCGACCTCGTGTCGTTTCGACCGCAGCACCAGACAGAGTGTGTCCTGTCGTTGCAACAGTTGTTCGACGTGCAGGGGCGAGGGCAGCGATCGGACCGATCGTAGGTTGACAGCGATCAGCTCGTCACCCCGGTGCACACCGGCACGATCCGCCGGACCGTTCTGCAGCGCAGTTACGGACTTGCAATTTGGGTAACTCTTTAACAGTCTGAGAACCAAACTTAGAACTAATATTATATAATTTGCAACTGTGACCGTTATCCACAATAAACTATACTGAACTGCGCTTTGGCAAGACGATATTTTGTTGGGATTGGTTAAACTGTTCGTTTGTGTTCCAACTAACGTGCAGCGTTAAGTATCAAGTGTATTTTACGGAAATATTGCTGTCGAAAGTGACTTTCCTAAGCATCAAAATGTGCTGAAATATTTCTTTTGGTGGTCCTACTGGCAGGCATGATCGTGGAACTCAGTCATCATTTGAAAATGCCGGGGTTCGATTACTTCGCAATGATTTTGAACTGTGGTAATTGCAGTTACAGCTTGAGCTAAATATAAAATTGTGAAACATCAACAACCGCGTGTATACCTTTTCAACGGCAGCGACATACGCGACCAGGTCCTGCTGTATGCGCTGTGTGCGTACGGTGAGACCTAATGGTTCACGGTCTTTCTCATCCGTTCGCAAATGGATGTGATAACAGGCACGGTCACAAAGGTCGATCATCGGAAGCGAATCGATCTGAATGTAAAAAATGAATACTTTATTCGATTTTTTAAACTGGTTTACGAATATTTCTTCAGCCAAAGAAAAAAACAACCCTGATGTAGAGTATGTTAATTTCATTGAGATGTTGTGCTATGTACAAACCAGGGTCCAACTCATTCCAAATGTCCAAGAGCCTGAGTGTATTAATGAAAAAGAACAAATTACGCTGGAGCCTACAGGAATTAAAAACATGAAACGAGCACCAGGATTATGAAAACAGCAGGATATACCTAGTGCTACGACTACAGCAGCGGCAGTTAACAGCTTGCAAGACTATCGCGGAATCGAGTTTGAAGCGAGCAAAACAAAACAGCAGCATACGGCAGTAAATTGAGATGGATAAAAAGTCAGTGAGAGCGAGAGGCGCGCGCGAGGAACTTTGTATAGCTGCCGGCAAGTCACGGCCAGATTTATCAGGAACAAACAACAAAGACGGTTCAGCTTTGCTCAACGCGTTGTTCTAAATGTCACAAAAACGCACTTCTTCAGATGACGCAGGTTCAAGAAAATTTAGATCCATCCGACACTATTTGTTTGAAAGGGAGCACTTTTCCCGTGACAAAACTAAGTGCGTGCTGTAACGTTCAGAACAGTCAGTGATCAAGAGACTCGCTTGTGCTTGCTGTGTGGAGGCAGCAGTGCTTCAAAAGTAATTTGGCTTCAAAGCATAGACCGGGAGGCATGAGGCGCGCTTTTTGTCGGAAACCGACAGAACTGATCAGCGTCCACGCACGCACGCAACCACAGCACGTCGAGTCAAATAAAGACAAGCAGAACGCTTTATTTAGCTCATCGTAGAAAAAGAACGGTTGGTTCACCAATATTAGGTAGCTTGTAATCCTATTTTCTTTCCTCAAATGAATGAAAGGCTCCAATTTCTAGCCAGGCGCATACTGTATGCGAGATTTTGCGCTCTGGTTATGAAGAAAATTCTACGCTCTTGAGCATAAGACATGTTTTGGCCACGTGGTGACGAAGGGATGCATGTTGGAGCCAAAACACGAAATCAAACCCTCAAATCTCCGCGCGTTATCTTGACATTTTAAACAAAGTCACAAAGCAACAAAAGAGTGTTGGTGTGATGTTCCCAAAAACACCGGGAATTTTTCAAGCCACAGGAGATCTCGGCATCAGGTCCGAACTTTGTTTTCTTTTTGAAGCCCTGCTGCATGCTAGAGAAACAACAGAGATCTCAGCTAAAGCCACAAAGAGTTCCACCGATTTCCAAAAGCAGCCAAAAGCAATGTCAGCAGAATTTCTTGCCAAAATCTTCTGCAGTGGGTTTCTTGTCCCAGCTGAACCTATACATGCGAAAAACCGCAGAATTCTGGCACGCAATCAAAACACAGACGCGTTCGATGCTGAATAAAAACGTACACGATATGCGCGTATGCCCATAACACCGTACTAATACTTTGGTCGAAAGTTTAGGGGATTATAAAATCAAAAGTGTATAGTACCTTGCCCATGTACTATGTTCAAGTCAGGGGAGTACGAACGATTGAGAGACAGTGAGTTTTATAGCGTTTGGCCAGTTTTAGACAGCAATTTTTACTTTTGCAGCAAGTTTTGGTTTTCGCACTACTGGTCAGTCACCCAATCAGTCGGACTGCATAATAAAGTTACAATGCCGTTGTTATTGTCGTCAAAAATGTGTTGTACATTTTGTTTGCACAGCGCTACATAAAAATTGTGGACACCTACCGAGTTCGTGATCTGAATTGTTTTGTTCCGTTCTGACGCGTTTGGCAACTTTCAATTTTGCCAGCCAGCGACATAAAACTTTTTTTCCAATTGGATCAAGTCTTGAAAACACACGCAATGTAATAGGAAAGTCCCATGCGCGCGCGCTCTGTCGGGCGCTTTTCAAAATGTGGATAATGGGAGCAGTTCGCGTTACGTCTCAGGCGGTATAATTTCAAAACTGGCATGTCGCAAGAAATAGGCACCGTGTATTTATTATGTAAAGAAATTTTTGTTTAAAATAGATTTTCGATGAAAAAAGAGACGCGACTGAATTAGAACAAAAGCGTGTGCGAGCAGGAGTTCCGCTCATCGCGCGTTTTTACTTTCCACGGAGGCAACTTCATTTCAAAGAGAGATAGTGAGCGCTGAGACTGTATCAAGGAGCTTTTAAGGTTAGATCGTGAGTACCGAAGCCTGTTAGGATTGCATTGCTCACGCCGCTTCATTGCATTGCAAAAGCTTATTCGGGGAAGATCTCTTGGTTCCACTACTATTTTCCAACCAGCGTAAAAGTTGTGTGTTTGCTGTTCTATGGAGCAATCGCAACGCCGGTCAAAAACAATGGCAGCATTCGGCTCGAATCAGTAGGCAGCACGACCGATCCGGTCCGACCCGAACACCAAATTTGAAACCTGGCACCATGTACATACCTGTGTATCGGTTTTGGTTAGGTACAGGTAACGACTTGGGCAATTAGCCACGTGCCGTGTCTATGTGGAGAAAAAAAAACAGC
>JASAMV010006963.1:0-19665 GCA_030248065.1 Rhynchonema sp. JSB1_4
GTGTGGATTAGCTATTTGTTGGTTTTGTGACACAAAGTGATTATGGCGTGAGACTTTATCTCTCTTCAAATTTATCCCCAAATTCACAAACAGAAGGTTGGTCTTCCCTTTGTCATATACAGATACAGTATGTATACAGACTTACCTTCGAATTTCTCAAAGTCATGACCAAGGGGATTAGATCGCAGGTGATTACGTAAACATGCAAGTCAGTGGACAAGTTCTCTTTAGTGTCCCTCTAAACATGCCTTACTAAAATAATTTCAGAAATTTCAGTCTTCAAGAAACCAATTTTTTGGGGGTCGGAAATAAAAAAAGTGATTTTAAAAAAAAATTTAAAGTTTGTTTGCAAAAAAAGTTCGATAATAAAAAATTTTTTTAATCCAACCCTGAACGAGGCACCCAAGCACTTGTGCACCAGGACGTGGTGTGATTTATAGGAAATGAAAACAAGCGAACCGAACTGAACTAAGACTTTGACCATGTTCATCGCCCATACGGTAGCCTAAACGTGCATGGTGGTGTGTTAAGAATATAATAAAAAGGATGAACTTTTCTGTGTTCACTTGATTTCAGTGAGGTCTGACCGTGTAACTAGTCGCACTTCCAGGTGTAATACGCGAGAGTATCCATTCGAAGCACATGATGTTGGCGTTGTGAAGCATGTCACACTGAAACTCGGCCCTGACGGCGGGGCAACGGCCAGTGAGTCTGTCGCCAAGTTGCGCTTTTTTGAAATGGAATTTGTTTGGACAATAGTGCGAATTGACTTTAGGCACGAATGCCTCGGGTTTAAAATGGAATTATGCTTGTCAGACATTATGTAGAACTGAGCCAGCTGTTGCCTACTGCTCGTTGCCCATTCTCTTAGATGGAATTTTCGAAAACACGCTTTTGCGCACTTCAATATTGCCCAGTGAAACGAGTGCATGCTGAGAGTGTCCTTCTGTCTAGGCGCAAACAGTGATAAAAAATAAAACTCGAAAAAAAGTTCAACGCACGCACGCTTTGGTATGGAATATATGGGGATGTGTCTTGGAGACCCGTGAAATATGACGTGTAGTGCGGTTGCGGCTTCGACCCAATAGTTTAAAACAGCGGCTGCATTGGTCTTGTCTCAATCTCTAAGTGTCACGGATAAAACAGTGGGAGCCAAACCAGCGATTTCTCGAAAGACAGCAGCCAATCGACATATGTATGTATTTGCTGAAGGCACTGTTGGCCTAAGCCAAAGCCTGTAACCCCAAGCCTAATGACAAAGATGGCTGCCTTGAGTGCCCCTTGTTCGTATCCTATCGTGAAATGAACCACCCGCCGGCCATTCAAACTGACACGGGTTTTTCAGATCCATGGTCGATGTGCGCGATCAAGTTGTTTGTGCAAAACAAAGAGATGCAGCACCAGGAGCTTCAGATTGATTTCGTCGGCTATCCGGCGTAAGTGGTGTTTTGATTCAGTCACTCTAAGTAACAAAATTACAGCATTCCGCGCAAATGTTTGATCAAAACAAATACTGTTCTCAACAGACACTTCACTGAGGGAGGCGCAGAGCACACATTCAATGTGCGACACTGCGTGGCCGGCCGTTGGAATTACACTTCCGAATGTGACAAAACGTGCGGCGGGGGTGAGCGCCAGCGAAAACGATGGGTCAGTAAATTACACTTTGTCTTTCGAGCGAGCAGTGAATCAATAAATCAATACAACAGGAGTGGTGGCAGCAGTAGCACTTCAGACCAGGGTTGGGCAAAAAAAACGACGGCGTTTTTTCGTAAAAAAACGACGTTTTTTTGCTGAAAAAAAAAACGCCTGGGTCGTTTTTCGTTTTTTTTAAATCCTGAATTTCCTTGATTTTCCCTGATTTTTCAGGGAAAGTACCCTGATTTTCAAGGAAAATCAATTTTTTGTCCCATTTTTTTCAAAAAATTTTCGACCAATTTTTACTTTGTCGAGATACGTCGATATACGGAGTTTGACTTTCAATGATGACTCCGGCCAAAGTTGGTCCCATGATGCGGGTCTGATATGGGATCTTTACAACTCGCTAGAAAAGGGTTGAAACCCGTTTATTTTGCCTCAGAGCACATAGAATTACTTCATTTAACCACGTTTTCTTCCCAACATGAGCGTTTTCCATTTTTTTTGGTGGCATATTTTGGTCATCTGGGCGTTTTAAAAAAAACGTTTTTTTTGAAAAAAAACGTTTTTTTAAAAAAACGATTTTTTGGAAAAAATGTTTTTGCCCAACCCTGCTTCAGACACGCAAAACTGAAACAATACGGAAGATTCCTTTGTTTAAACTGATTTTCAAACATTACATATTGCTTTTTTTGTCAGTAATTCATTCCTTTATTCATTCAATCGTTCATTCATCAATGATTATTATCATAATGAATGCAATCTATCAATCAGTTACCAACGTTAACAATCAAGTGATCACAGTGCTGTGAACCACTCATTCAATGAGCAAGCAATGTAAACAACCGATCAGAGAATCATACGTTCATTCAATCATTATTTTTCAAAAATCAAGTGAGTACCCGCGATTTTCCACGCAGATCTACGCGCAGCCTCCCCATCACAAAGACCGCGATTGTGTCGCAGCCAGTGACACCGAGGCGTGCAACACCGACGAGTGCCCTACACCACCTCCGACCACAGCCGAGACCACCACCGTTCCTGCGGCCATTGTGTTGGCCCCAACGGTGCCCTCCTGGGCCAAGGCGGTGCTCGTCAGTTTCATCATTCTGTTCGTCGCGTCTGGTGTCGCCTGCGTGCTCGTGGCGTTATGGGTGAAATCTGACAAACGCGAACACAACAAGTACGTATGACACTTGCGCGTATTTTTCTGGTTCATCTGCTTTTCTGAATGCGCATTGAGAGTCATAAACCTCGCGGCATGAAAGTCAGCTAGAATTTTGATTCGCCTGTGGTCTCAAATGTTGCGCTCTCTCACTTGCGAAACAGATCTAACAATAAAAGGCATGGGTAATAAATTATAAAAAATGCAGCACCCGCAAACACGACAAATTTGTTCTTGCAGACGCGATGGCAGGGGCCATATCGAGTCAGCGATCAGTGCACTAACGAGCACATTCAGCCGCACTGGCACTCGCACTCGCACTCGCACTCGTGCCACGACAGCCACGTCCAAACAGTCAACCACACGGTTTGCTGTCGATCTGTTTTCCGTCATGTGTTCTTCTTTCATTCGAAAATAAATGCTCAATGATGTTTCAGTCCAACATCAACCACACCGACGTCCCACAGCCGTCGTCATCGAAGCAGCCATCATTCGAAGAAGACAAAGAAGCATCATTCGCGATAAACAAGGGCCTCAACGTGATCTTCACCGTGACATTTTAAAGTTGAATTCACTCTTTATTGACAAGCTACCGGAGTATGCCAAATAAGACCCCCGGAATGAGTCCACAGTGGGATTTATTCGGAGGATTTTGTGAAGGAAACCGCGCCATATGTTGTCATTTTCAGCAATGTTTCCTAAGCTTGTACATAACGAGGGGCTTAATTGAGAATTTACTTTTTTATGAAATCTTAAGTCAGTAGTGTGTCCCGCAATTAAGCACACAGGGGGACGAATCTGGCATTTTTCGGTAAATATTTCAGTCATCATTGTATTTATTTTTCACAGAAAAATTATGTGGTTTTCGTGACACTGGTTAGACCATTACCATTCTAGGGTTATTCAAATTGAATTGAAATGTGTGGTAAACTTTTTTTCAAGCATGATTGTGCTTATTTTTCTCAGGATTAGGAATCTCAGTAATTATGTGATTTGTGACTAGTGGTTGCAGTATTGTAGGATAGGTATAAGATGGCACTGAACTTCTTCGTAAACTACTGCACTGACTTAAATTTGTGCTTTGTTCTTTCAAGTTACGCAATTTTTGTGACTGGTCAGACCATTCTAGGGTAGATATCCAGACTGAATTGAAATTTTAGTAAGCTACCGAAGTTTTCCGGTTACAGCCCCTGGAGCTCTATTCGGTAGTAGGTGGGAAATCGGATGTTATTATTTTTATTCCCAAATAGAGCCGCATAAGGCTTTATTCAAACCGTGTTCCGAATAGAGCCCATGTAAAAATTTTATACTTGTTGAATGTGGTTCATGCCTTGGTTGCTACTCGCTCTGGTGTCATATTGTAGCTACTTGGTATAGGCACAATTCAGGTTCTATACGACAGAAAGGCAAAAACTTTGACCAAAAAGTACGAATTATTAAGTAAAATAGCTGATTTTGTTCCTTCTTATCGGTAAATTTACACAATAAACTAGGCAGCCGAACGAAAAAAATCCCGAATGGAGCCACATGCGGGGCTATATTTAGAACATATTCCGAATAGAACCCCACCGGGTCTCTATCCGGGGGGGGGGGGCTGTAACCGGAAAACTCCGGTATTTCGATTTTTCGCTATTTCACTATACAATTGTGCTTATTTTTCTCCGGAAAATTATGTGGTTTTTGTTAGCACCAGTTGGACCAGCTGAGCTTCTTAGTACTGTACTTCATTCATTGAAAGTTGTTGATTATCTTTCTTCGCAAAATTATGCAAATTTTGTGGCTGGCTAGTTCATTGAAGAATGTACCTATGAATACGCATTTCCGAAGCCAGTATTGCAGTTAGTACTTGGATTATTCAAAGCTTAAGGAAAAATTTCGAGACAGCAAAAAGAAAGGATAAAACGTGCGTAAGATGGTATCTCGTAAAAAATTGTCGTGTGGCGGAAAACATCGACACAAGTGGGCATTGGGTGAAACTTTTTATTTCGTGCCTGTTCACAACAGTGCCGGGAGCAAATCATGCCGAATCTTGCTGATCAATCGTGTACAAATCGTGTCATCACAGAATCACTCCGAATCACATCACACTGAACGAGCTCGCAACCAGCCCACGAAGGTCGAATACCCGAGCGAAATTTGCTGCAGTCTTGTCATCGTCCATGTTGCTTCTTCGTGACGCGCTGCAGGAACGAGGCGATTAACCGCGCAACACCCGAGAGGAACTCTTGCCTGTAACCAACGGACCGCCGGAATAACCCTCTGACAGGTTCATCTCTGTTTGTGGTTAGTAGAATGATGCTGTCTGTGGCGCTCGTTGCTCAGACCATTTTCCGGTGGCCCCTCAAATATTTGGTGAAGGTGATTATAGTGTTTGGCAAATTCGCATATGTTTTGTCTTCTGTATTCTTTCTCTCGGTGATTATTTGAACCCTACCTTTTATTGCACTTTGGCACCTTTATACTCAGCTGGCTGTCTCCTTTAACACCTATGTTCTAGTCAGCTGGGTTAGAAAATATGTCATTTTCCAATCAAATCGCAAGCGTCTTTCGTTATTCAAATCGCAAAGAAATGTTAGACTGCATACTACACCGTTAAGGGGGTAATCTGGAGCAACATGTGGGACCTATCGAAAGCCAGAAACATTTCGCATGCACATCGCTTGCGGGATCGCTTGGATCTTATCGCACGCTTGCCCGTGACTGCCTTTACATTACCCGGTACTTGCGGCAAGTATCCATTTATTCAATTCAGAAATCAAACAAACTTACGCCTTCAGATATTTAAGTTAATTAAATTTATCATACTCGGCCCAAACTATTATTATATTCCAACTCATGTTTCTTCGCCTCACCGTTCTGTTGTGGTTGGTGGTGATGTTGCCTGATGTGTCACTCACCTACAATCACATCATGCGCTACATCGAGCCGATACCACGCAAGAACTCTTTTGAATATCAGTATGCCCGCTTCCTTGTGTTCAAAAATTAGAGACTGATCTTCTTTCCTTTTCAGGCAATACAAGTACCTGGTCGCAATTGCGCGCGCTGGTCAGCTGCAAGAAGCTCGAATCAAGCTGGCTGAAATTGAAAAACATTTGTTGGAAAGCATAAAGCAATGGAAAGAGGAACGAAGGAAAAAACCTGGGGGTTTGAAAATATTCATTGTGTCACAAACGTGTTCGCACGTGCTTTTTGCGGTGTTTAGTTAACTGCTAAGAGACTAGAAACGTTGACCACATGGATCAAGGGGAAGCAAATTTTTTCAAAAGTAAATTTTCTCGTTAACTCAATATTTCCCAGATGAGAAAGTGTATGAACGAATGTTTGCCATAAACGGTTTGGCCGACCAACGCAAACTGCATGCACAAGTCAAAGCTGAGCTTGAAATGCTGGGATGATGATGCGATTTACCGACGATGATATTTATTTTAATTTGTTTTAATGCTGTTTGGGGTAGTATCTCTTTTTGCTCTCACGATTTTTTGCTTCCCGGATCGGGCGTGTTTTGCCCAATTATTGTTATGTGCTGTCTTCGTCTGCTTTTCCATGCAGCTTCTTTAGCTTGCAGAGCATATGTACAGTAGTTGTTTTAGGATAAAGGCGCGACATAATGACAGTGTGGTTGTTTCAAAACCTTGTGAGACCACCAATGGCAGAGTGGGAGCTCAGCCAACGTTCTTGGATAGACTCTTGCAAATTGCAACTGTTAACTATCATTTCGAAAAGAAATCTAAAGTTGAAGTATAGATGGTTTGTTTATCTTCGGTATATGGTATGGAATGAATGATTTACAATAAAGGAATACTATTTATAGGATTCCCCACTCCTCCCCCCGCCAGGGAGCCTAGGACAAGTGGTTTTGGGGAGAAAATGACGGGTTAAAATCACCTTTTATGGGTCACTGTATCACGCGCTTATATATAAGATCAGTGTTAATTGAACTGATTTAAAAATGTCCGTAACGTCCTTTTTTCATCGTGTGGCTTGCATCGCATTACCATCTACACTTCAAAATTCTTCTTCTCTCACTGTCCTTGCCAACATCATCGCTCGAAGCTGCAGATCTTTCCGGCTGGTCGTACTCCACCCACAGTCTTCATCTCGGCTCATCGGCCACATCATCAACGCGGCACATTGGCTCGCTTCATCAAAGTTTAGTCCACGACACGATCGGTCCGAAATTTCTTCATTCAAATTTAGTCCACGACGCTATGGTCCAAAGTTTTCTTGATTCAAATTTATTCCACGACGCTGCGGTCCGAATTTTTCTTCACGGCACGACGGCAAAACATCAGCGCACTCCACGGCGCAGGGCTACTCCATGGCCCAAATTCAATTCGGGGCTCTCCACGGCCCAATAACGGCAAAGTCAGCGAGGGTCAAAGGGAATAATTTAATGTCCAGGCAGCTTGGCCATAATTGGACTAAAATATCAGCAGAAGCCACGACGTAGGGTTACGGTAATTTTTTGGGCACTGCGCGAGGGTGTAGGGGACACGATACCCCGCAGAAGTCCGCCAGTTGAAGTATAGATGGTTTGTTTATCTTCGGTATATGGTATGGAATGAATGATTTACAATAAAGGAATACTATTTATAGGATTCCCCACTCTAACTAAAAAGCTTATTGACTTTCACCAAAAAAACGAATAAAGCTATGCGTGCCCGCGTCACCGTTTTGCTGCTGTTGCTGTTGGTGTTGGCTGATGTTTCACAGAATTACCGTCCGCAAAATCGCATGGATGAACCGCCACTCATTGCATCATTGGAGACAACAAAATATCTCAAGTTGTCTTGTTTTGTTGAAATTTGCGAAATGTCTTATCTAAACATGGTAGAAGCATGTACACATATGCAGGTGAATAAGCGAAATTTAACTTGGTGATTGTGGTCTGGTTTGGTCACGCGTGTTTTGAATTAGCGATAACATTATCGATGCCATCAATTTCGACCCAGATAAACAACGTTTATTGTGAGACGGTTCAGTCCCGGGGCGCAAGTTCAGGCCCGGCCATTCAGGCCGGGCCGATTCAAGCCCGGCTGGAGCCTAGGCCTAAGCCTATAAATGGGTCGAATATGCCGGACCTCATTCGGCCGGGCCTGAAAAACTGGGCCTGATAAGGTCGGGCCTGAACTTCCGGGCCTGAAAAGTCGCGGAAAAATAACTTTTGCGTATGTCGAGATCAATGGCATCAGTATAGCCAACGGTCACGTGACGACAGTGTCAAAGGTGTCGAAGTTGGCAGTGGAAGGCTAAAAGAGAATATGGGATTTCGGCGGCAGTGCAAGACACGATCGATCTGCTGGTTTGATGTGTACGACCCAACGTGTTCGACAGTATATATGGAGTTTCTTTCAGATATTACAAATTTATTCTGGACATGGCACGTGCCGGAAAGGTGGCGGAGGCTCGAAAGTGGTTGGCCGCAGCGGAAAAAGTTTTGTTGAAGAAACAACGACAGTGGAGAAGGGATCGACTGAAGAATCCCGGAGGTCAGTTACTAAAATAAACAATCCTACAGATATCCTACAGATACACAATACCCGGATAAGGGCTGTATACCCCCGAACTTTCTCTGCTGCTTGCGCAAGCAGTGGTGTTTTATTCGACCACATGTAAATAAAAGGCATTTTATGTTTTATAGTAAATTGGCGGTTTTTTTCTTTTTTGATCTCCTTGTCCTCCGGTGCATTGACTTTGAACAAAAAAGAGAAGAGAGCCTATTTGCGGCCGCGTGGCCATCCGGTGCATTCGCACTGACAGTGATTATCACAAGAATATAAAAAATTGTAGTGGATCAATTCATTAGATGCACCACGTGAATCTTCTTGATTATTATTATGCACATGAGACTGTGTATGAACGAATGTTCAAGCCGGAAGGTTTGGCCGACCAACGCAAGCTGCACAATCACATCAAAGCTGAGGTTGAAAAGCTGGGATAGAGCGTGTTTAAAGTGACGAGTTTAGCAATAAATTTATATTTATACTCATATTACTATTTTCTTCACTCGATGATCATTATGACAGTTTTTGAAGTATGGGACAGGTTTTTTGTACTTATGTATGTGGTCACTCAGTTGTGCTTTAAGTAGCTCATTTGTCTGGAACATTACTTCCTGTTCGTTGTTTCCCATTGATATGATTATGATCACAGTGGCAAATTGAGAACAGACAGCACAAACATGGAAGGGCATGACTCAAACGTGCACCATCTAAGGAAATGTTAATGGGCTTCTCTATTGTATCTTCTTCCCATTAATCGTCTTGACTGGATTCTAGAGCATCTTTATGCTTTTCAGCCATGTGCTACAAATGCTCCAATTGTCACTCCATAGATTCCTAAATTGCATTCATGTGTCACAGCGCAGGAATGCAGAACTTGCTGGCTTGAATCTATCTGCGGATGCTAAGAATCGGCTGGTTTGCCGGTATGAAAGATGCCTGACTGAAAGATGTTTGCAGTGAGTGCAATCAACATAATAGGAAAGGTAAGTCAAATTTAAATTTTGCAAAAGATCCCAAAGTAATGCCTTTTGAATTTTTCTGGTCGACACCAGAGTCTGAATATGAGCGCTTTCGGTCACCTAAGGCTGTGATGAGATAAACGCGAAATGCGGAAAATGGTGAACAAATTGCGAAATTAGAAATTTCTGCTTTCCGCGTTTATCTGATCACCTTTGCGGAAGGTCAAGCTTTTGAAGCTAAATTTTGGGCTGAAGAACTAAGCTGCTGTTTGCGTCAAACATGCAACAATTGAGGTCAGCACGCTGCAAGTTGTCAGCAGCCGACAGCTACCGTTTACGCAAAAGTGATCAAAAACGCGGAATGCGGAATGCAGAAACTTACAATTCCGCATCTATGTGACCGCCGAGGTCATTGGTCTTGCAAGGTGTCGGTAATATTCATCGCACCAAGTCAAGCCGCGGTCTTTGTGTTATAGTCGCAGCGGGCTACGAAGCTACGTCTCACGGCCGGCTGTGGCAAGGACTGTTGATGTACAAGTGCAAACATAACAAAGTCGACTACCAGGTGCACGGTTGCGGCGCAGTGCTGGTCAGCAATCGCAAAGTGCTCACTGCGGCCCATTGTCTGTTGGCGGTTACTGCCCGGCGTGCTTTGAATCAACGGTTGAGATTTAATATATAACAACACAAAGACAGCGATCTAACTTGGTGTGAAGATTGTTTCAGACACCACAAGACCGGTTAGTGGACCGAAAACGCTCATATTAAGCCTCAGGTGTCAAACTGGACACACTCAAACGATATTTCTTACATGATTTACATTAATGTACAGTATGTACTGTAGTTGTCTCAGTCAGAGCGTCTTGTTTGCCAAATCGTCTCCAACCCCAAAATCACCAGCGAAAAAACTGTGCCAGCAATCAAGACGGCAAAACTGCCCATCGCGTTCAGCAGGCCAATCGGCGAATTCTGGCGATTCTCAGTTTCGCCATGTTCACTCTTCCTCCTGCACCTCTTGCGGCGACGTCGCTGTTGCATTTGCGCGTATCGCAACTGAATGTTCTCGAGTCCCGACTGCGTCTCCCAAATTGCCGTGTTTATTCGATCGATCACATTGTCGGGCACCGTCGGTGCGAACAGGAGACCGTTTGTGGTCCGGCCGAGTTCGGGCAGTCGCACCACACGCGTACCGCACATTTGTTGATGACTGATCGACACAATATGATTCGCAGACAGGTACACGGCGCGACCGTTGGCGATCCAGTCGGCAAAATCAACCGCGTCGCGGTTTTTCAGCCACAAGGGTGGATTGTGCTCAAAGGTCGACTGCAACTGGTGCACTTCGCTCATCGACGAAGCCCACAAACTGAGCAGAGGGCTGTCGTTCATCAGTTGAACGTCCCCGCTTCTCAGTAATTCCAGTAATTCATGGAAGTTCTCAAATTGTTGCGTGGTGTTGTCAGCGAACAGACCGGCGACAATTCCGTTACCGTACAGCGCCTCGAATATCATCATAAAGTAGCCAATGATCAACACGTGGAATGAGTAGGATTTGGTGCTGCCAGGCAGGACCGGCCTGGAATTTTGACCTCAGTGAATTGAAAATCTAAAGGCTCAGTGATAATGGTGATCTTGAACAGCTCGACAGTAAAACAGAACTTTCAGTAAAATCTCGTGCAATTCTCAAACATAAATGGACACGTGAACAATGAAATTCGTATTTGACGGAAAGTTTGATAGCGGCGGCAGTGATATTCGACAAAAAACAGAGCGGCCATCAACCCGTTCACCTTATCCCCTTGTTATCCATCGTCAGTCTTGCATGCAGAATCGCGTAGCCCTTTGTCATCGCGAACACGAGAGCGAACAACAGCCAGATCCAAATGTCGTACACGAGCAGGGATTTGAACGCCGTGTACATCAGATCGGGGGTTGGCTGATCAGCCGATAGAACCGTGATCGTTTCGTCCCAAGCGCCGATGCTCACCGAGGCTTTGGCGTGCTGAAAACGCGCAACTGAATTATTGTGTGAAATTAGTTTCTTTGGTCAAGGACGTGAGTGGTAGCCAACAGCCCGCCATCCCGCACCACACTGTATACAGTCCACCGGTTTGACATATAGTGACTCATGGGTGGAACTAACAGGCCATTTTTGGTCATCAGACTATTGGGTTTATCGTCACATTGAGACTCAAATTTTATTTGCACGCCGTGTGCTGTGTGATGTGTGCTGTGTGTGTGTGTGTGTGTGTGTGTGTGTGTGCTGTGTGTGTGTGTGTGTGTGTGTGTGTGTGTGTGTGTGTGTGTGTGTGTGTGTGTGTGTGTGTGTGTGTGTGTGTGTGTGTGTGTGTGTGTGTGTGTGTGTGTGTGTGTGTGTGTGTGTGTGTGTGTGTGTGTGTGTGTGTGTGTGTGTGTGTGTGTGTGTGTGTGTGTGTGTGTGTGTGTGTGTGTGTGTGTGTGTGTGTGTGTGTGTGTGTGTGTGTGTGTGTGTGTGTGTGTGTGTGTGTGTGTGTGCCCGACGTGATGAAAAGGAGGATTATTTTTCCCCAGGTAGGTCACCGTGAATGACCTTGTACATGAGCATGAGATCGGCCTGGCGATAAATTAGGAGATCCAAATAGGGCATGCAAACGCTTTTGGCAAGGCAGTCTTTGCAAGCCTGGTAAATAATGAGGGAACTGACATTGATTTTTTCAAAGTTGTTCCCAAACGAAATATTTTTAGGAGACCAAGTTGCCTAATGTAGGCCAACTAGAATAATCTGAGGAGGTCGAGATTTCGACTGTGAAAGTTTCGGTTGCTGGTCTTCTCCATTCTGCTGGATTCAGCCATAGTTTGATCAATATGTGACTCAAATTTTAAGTATTGTTGGTCTATTATGGCCGAAGCGCATCGTCAATGTTGGTCATCCACGCAGGCCGCTGTCTGTCGTGTATCATCCCCCGGCACTCACTTAGGGCTGCTTTGTTCAGGCTATAGGTTGACGACAAACGCTGATGATTTGCGTGTCGATGGCTCTGCATTTAGCCGAATAATGACTGTGCAAAATGGCAGATGGATGACGTGACACAGGACAAATGTGGACGGAGAGGGTTTCTCGCTGTGAGGGTTACAAAAGGTGCATATCGCCCTGGTAATCGCGCGCGGGGAGAGTGGAATTTGATAGAAATTGAGCTACAGCAGCAACATCGACGCTCTCTATCCCCACCTTCAACCGTTCGTTCGTGGGTGTCAACGGCGCAATCATTGTGTCGATCGTGCCATTGTAGATCGATGTCAATGCGTCCATGAAACTCAAGTGACCGATGTTCACCAATTCGAAGTCAATGCCGGCCATGCGAAAGATCTGGAGGTCCATAACGTATACTCTGACAATACCTTTGGGAGAAACTTTTCAAGCGCGTTGCCTGATCCGTAGAGCGCACGATGCGTGCACTGGCTATAGCGGTCACGTGACTTCTGTAGCCAGTGCACGCATAATGCGCTTTACGGATCAGGCAACGCCGTTGAAAAGTTTCTCCCAAAAGAATTGCCAGAGTGTACTTGTTTGTGCACGAAAAACCAAACGGTTAAAAAAATTTCAATTCCCCTTGACTGATGTTTCACAACACCTACAATCAACGCGCTTTCGGCATTTGCTCCCGGGAACGGGCAGTCGGCCGAAATGCGAAGATCGGATTTCATGCCGCAAGGTGTTACGCCAAACAGACTGTGACGAAAGACGCCGACACGAAAGTTGTGAACGGTAGTAGAATTTAAGAATATCGCAGTTGACGACATTTTCAGCAAAAGAAATAATATATAGTTGATAAATGATGAAAATTTTCTTCTGAATTGTTCGCGATTGAGGAAGCGAGAGTGACTCGTTTGTCAAAATAATAATACCGTAAGAAACATTTTGGAAGGTAGAAAGGTCCTCGTTGCATGCTTGCGTACACATTATACGGATTATACAGATTATCATCTGTCTGTATTGGTCGCACAATGACTATATGAGAATCCATCCCCTTAATTTTCCTGCATTGAAAAGGCGGATATTTGGCATTTTTTTCAAATTGAACCAGGTTTTGACAAGAACTTTGCATGCTTATCAGTGAGAAGAATGAGAAACACACGTGTGCAGAAGTTTCACCCCGAATTCTACGCAACCGAAATGGTTCGGGCTTGGGTTACTGTAGCCACGTGTTACATGCTTTATGTGTGGAATCGATTACAGACACACACGTTGATCACTCCCGATAAATAAAGCGGTAAAAGTAAGAGAAAATAACTCCTTGTCAAAACCTGATTCAATTTGAAAAAATCGCCAGAAACCCTCCTTGCCGATGTAGGAAAAATATGGGGATGGATTCTCATATACTGTAGTCATTGTGCGACCAATACATTTGATCGGAAATTCGATAGCGAGTGGGGACAAAAATCGTGAAAGTACTCCTTCTATTATTATTGTGGCAGGTTCAGAACGAATCTCATTCAATTTAGGTAATGCACACATTCCGAAGTGCCCAAACAAATATTTACTCGACTAACCCTACTAACGTTTCATCCAGACACGGTAAATCCAAGTCACCAAGAACATGATAGTGGGTGAAGCAGGAAAGAATCCAAAAAATGCGAACAGGTGCGCTAAATACACTTTGTGACTCAGCAAGCTGCCGCAACGGCACACTGATCGTGTTACTGATGACTGTGAGTCACCCAAATAGAAGATTTTCAGGCAACTTTTTGCTGCTTGCCCGGTGGCCGGACAATTGAGCAAAGCACGTTTGGGCAAGACGACTTTGAGCAACGAAAAAGGCTGGAGCCAAAAGAGCAGAGGTTTTATCTATTTTGTCCCAGTGGCTTAGACCTATGTTGGTATCAGGCTTAAGCTTAGGCTTATTTCTGTGCTTGAGCCTAGGCTTAGGCCTAGGCCTAATCGTTTTTAGGTTCTGCACTTCTGGCCCTGCTCTTTTTCACTTGTTCAAAGTGGTCTTGCTCAAACGTGCTTTGCTCAAATGCAAGTCCGCCGCTTGCACAAGCGGTGATGTTTTTTTGCGACCATAAAACCAGCCCGAGAAGTCTATTTGCCGGCCGCGTGGCCATCCGGTGCATTTGCACTGACATGTACGTGTACGCTCTCGTCCGTGAAAACATAGGTCGAGTTGAGTAAAGCAAAAACACGCCGCACAATTTTACATTTTTCTCTTAATCACACGATTATCAAGAATCCCAGTGGATTCAATATATTTGTTATTCATGTTAACTCCGAATGCATTCATATGCCACGGGTGTAGGAACATAATCTGTTCAGAGTGGCTTGATTCTGCTGAAGCTACAGTAGGTTTCACGGAAACGGGTACACGCATTGGTGACACTGGTGTATAATACACGATTAATTTGCGTGCGTGTATTACGGAATCAGCTTACAAAGGCACACATTTCCTTAACTACTGCACGGGGTCACACGCGTACACCCGCGTGCGTAATCGTGCGGTGTGTGATGAGTGCAGCTATCAATTTTGGGTTTCTCGCTTTTTTGTTGATGATTATCAGTAAATGGTTTTATATCATCATAAAAATACTGCAACATAATCATGGGGTACAAGATTAAAAATAAAATTGAAGCTCAACGTTCTATAATTTCGCACGTGACTACACGCGTGTGACTTGGTGCGAGTGTAAGCTCTGGCTACAACACGCGCACGCAAGTTTATCGAGCACACTTGTGTGTGTACCCCTTTCCGTGAAACGTACTGTACGAATCGGCTGGTCGGCAGGGCCAAAAAAGCAGCACACACAGGCACGATACTGCTTGCTGTTAAGACGACCGCACAACTGATTGGCGACGGCGTTTCTTTTGGCCCATTTTTCATAATAGAGACGAGGCATTAGAAATCTGGAGTTTTGGAATTGGCGCAGCGCAAAAAATTGCTCTGTGGTGTTTCACGAGGCCAACAAAGTTTTGCAGTAGGTGGCAAACGAAAAAATGAAGCCGCCCTGTGTAACACGCAGCAGGATTTGAGCTCCAATGTTTTCGGTGTTTTCTATTCAGACATTCTTGATTCAAGCCTCGCATCGATCGCAATAAAAAACCTAAACCAACTCATCGAACTGCAGCAACTCATCGAAATGCAGCAGCCATAGCTTGGGCGGAAAAATTGCTGCCCGCAAGCAAAAGCAAGCACTTTGCATGTGTTCTCTCACACACACACACACACACACACACACACACACACACACACACACACACACACACACACACACACACACACACACACACACACACACACACACACACACACACACACACACACACACACACACACACACACACACACACACACACACACACACACACACACACACACACACACACACACACACACACACACACACACACACACACACACACACACACACACACACACACACACACACACACACACACACACAAAAAACAAACAAAACAACACAACAAAAAAACCAACAAACACACACACACACACACATTGAAACTCCATAATACTAATTACGAAGGGACGTCAACTAAACGACAGCCCCCCTGTAACACACACCAAACCGCGCGCCCCCACGTCATCAACAAATGTGCGGTACGCGTGTGGTGCGACTGCCCGAACTCGGCCGGACCTCAAACGGTCTCCTGTTCGCACCGACGGTGCCCGACAATGTGATCGATCGAATAAACACGGCAATTTGGGAGACGCAGTCGGGACTCGAGAACATTCAGTTGCGATACGCGCAAATGCAACAGCGACGTCGCCGAAGAGGTGCAGGAGGAAGAGTGAACATGGCGAAACTGAGAATCGCCAGAATTCGCCGATTGGCCTGCTGAACGCGATGGGCAGTTTTGCCGTCTTGATTGCTGGCACAGTTTTCTCGCTGGTGATTTTGGGGTTGGAGACGATTTGGCAAACAAGACGCTCTGACTGAGACAACTACAGTACATACTGTACATTAATGTAAATCATGTAAGAAATATCGTTTGAGTGTGTCCAGTTTGACACCTGAGGCTTAATATGAGCGTTTTCGGTCCACTAACCGGTCTTGTGGTGTCTGAAACAATCTTCACACCAAGTTAGATCGCTGTCTTTGTGTTGTTATATATTAAATCTCAACCGTTGATTCAAAGCACGCCGGGCAGTAACCGCCAACAGACAATGGGCCGCAGTGAGCACTTTGCGATTGCTGACCAGCACTGCGCCGCAACCGTGCACCTGGTAGTCGACTTTGTTATGTTTGCACTTGTACATCAACAGTCCTTGCCACAGCCGGCCGTGAGACGTAGCTTCGTAGCCCGCTGCGACTATAACACAAAGACCGCGGCTTGACTTGGTGCGATGAATATTACCGACACCTTGCAAGACCAATGACCTCGGCGGTCACATAGATGCGGAATTGTAAGTTTCTGCATTCCGCATTCCGCGTTTTTGATCACTTTTGCGTAAACGGTAGCTGTCGGCTGCTGACAACTTGCAGCGTGCTGACCTCAATTGTTGCATGTTTGACGCAAACAGCAGCTTAGTTCTTCAGCCCAAAATTTAGCTTCAAAAGCTTGACCTTCCGCAAAGGTGATCAGATAAACGCGGAAAGCAGAAATTTCTAATTTCGCAATTTGTTCACCATTTTCCGCATTTCGCGTTTATCTCATCACAGCCTTAGGTGACCGAAAGCGCTCATATTCAGACTCTGGTGTCGACCAGAAAAATTCAAAAGGCATTACTTTGGGATCTTTTGCAAAATTTAAATTTGACTTACCTTTCCTATTATGTTGATTGCACTCACTGCAAACATCTTTCAGTCAGGCATCTTTCATACCGGCAAACCAGCCGATTCTTAGCATCCGCAGATAGATTCAAGCCAGCAAGTTCTGCATTCCTGCGCTGTGACACATGAATGCAATTTAGGAATCTATGGAGTGACAATTGGAGCATTTGTAGCACATGGCTGAAAAGCATAAAGATGCTCTAGAATCCAGTCAAGACGATTAATGGGAAGAAGATACAATAGAGAAGCCCATTAACATTTCCTTAGATGGTGCACGTTTGAGTCATGCCCTTCCATGTTTGTGCTGTCTGTTCTCAATTTGCCACTGTGATCATAATCATATCAATGGGAAACAACGAACAGGAAGTAATGTTCCAGACAAATGAGCTACTTAAAGCACAACTGAGTGACCACATACATAAGTACAAAAAACCTGTCCCATACTTCAAAAACTGTCATAATGATCATCGAGTGAAGAAAATAGTAATATGAGTATAAATATAAATTTATTGCTAAACTCGTCACTTTAAACACGCTCTATCCCAGCTTTTCAACCTCAGCTTTGATGTGATTGTGCAGCTTGCGTTGGTCGGCCAAACCTTCCGGCTTGAACATTCGTTCATACACAGTCTCATGTGCATAATAATAATCAAGAAGATTCACGTGGTGCATCTAATGAATTGATCCACTACAATTTTTTATATTCTTGTGATAATCACTGTCAGTGCGAATGCACCGGATGGCCACGCGGCCGCAAATAGGCTCTCTTCTCTTTTTTGTTCAAAGTCAATGCACCGGAGGACAAGGAGATCAAAAAGAAAAAAACCGCCAATTTACTATAAAACATAAAATGCCTTTTATTTACATGTGGTCGAATAAAACACCACTGCTTGCGCAAGCAGCAGAGAAAGTTCGGGGGTATACAGCCCTTATCCGGGTATTGTGTATCTGTAGGATATCTGTAGGATTGTTTGTTTTAGTAACTGACCTCCTGGATTCTTCAGTCGATCCCTTCTCCACTGTCGTTGTTTATTCAACAAAACATTTTCCGCTTCGGCCAACCACATTAGAGCCTCCGCCACCTTTCCGGCACGTGCCATGTCCAGAATAAATTTGTAATATCTGAAAGAAACTCCATATATACTGTCGAACACGTTGGGTCGTACACATCAAACCAGCAGATCGATCGTGTTTTGCACTGCCGCCGAAATCCCATATTCTCTTTTAGCCTTCACTGCCAACTTCGACACCTTTGACACTGTCGTCACGTGACCGTTGGCTATACTGATGCCATTGATCTCGACATACGCAAAAGTTATTTTTCCCGACGACTTTTCAGGCCCGGAAGTTCAGGCCCGACCTTCTCAGGCCCAGTTTTTCAGGCCCGGCCAAATGGGGTGCCATGTCTATTCATTTCTATGCTAAGGCCAAGCCTCCCCCCCGCTACTTCGGCCCCCCCGCATTGGGGGCGGGTCAAAACGTCCCCCGGCAGTGCCGTCTCACAATAAACGTTGTTTTCGATTTCTGGGTCGAAATTGATGGCATCGATAATGTTATCGCTAATTCAAAACACGCGTGACCAAACCAGACCGCAATCACCAAGTTAAATTTCGCTTATTCACCTGCATATGTGTACATGCTTTTATCCATGTTTAGATAAGACATTTCGCAAATTTCAACAAAACAGAGAACAACTTGAGATATTTTGTTGTCTCCAATGATGCAATGAGTGGCGGTTCATCCATTGCGATTTTGCGGACGGTAATTCTATGAAACATCAGCCAACACCAACAGCAACAGCAGCAAAACGGTGACGCGGGCACGCATAGCTTTATTCGTTTTTTTGGTAAAAGTCAATAAGCTTTTTAGTTAGAAGTGGGGAATCCTATAAGTGGTATTCCTTTATTGTAAATCATTCATTCCCATACCATATACCGAAGATAAACAAACCATCTATACTTCAACTGGCGGACTTCTGCGGGGTATCGTGTCCCCTACACCCTCGCGCAGTGCCCAAAAAATTACCGTAACCCTACGTCGTGGCTTCTGCTGATATTTAAGTCCAATTATGGCCAAGCTGCCTGGACATTAAATTATCTCCCTTTGACCCTCGCTGACTTTGCCGTTATTGGGCCGTGGAGAGCCCCGAATTGAATTTGGGCCATTGAGTAGCCCTGCGCCGTGGAGTGCGCTGATGTTTTGCCGTCGTGCCGTGAAGAAAAATTCGGACCGCAGCGTCGTGGAATAAATTTGAATCCAAGAAAACTTTGGACCATAGCGTCGTGGACTAAATTTGAATGAAGAAATTTCGGACCGATCGTGTCGTGGACTAAACTTTGATGAAGCGAGCCAATGTGCCGCGTTGATGATGTGGCCGATGAGCCGAGATGAAGACTGTGGGTGGAGTACGACCAGCCGGAAAGATCTGCAGCTTCGAGCGATGATGTTGGCAAGGACGGTGAGAGAAGAAGAATTTTGAAGTGTAGATGGTAATGCGATGCAAGCCACACGATGAAAAAGGACGTTACGGACATTTTTAAATCAGTTCAATTAACACTGATCTTATATATAAGCGCGTGATACAGTGACCCATAAAAGGTGATTTTAACCCGTCATTTTCTCCCCAAAAC
>JASAMV010006964.1:0-39235 GCA_030248065.1 Rhynchonema sp. JSB1_4
CTATGGGGCGTATGTAACTGTGTGGCAGCGAATTTGGAAATTTACTACATCAACTGCGCAAACCGTCAGGCACTCGTTTAGGTACGATTTGGAAAGTTACGTGGATCAAATGACCTTGTAGGAAAAAACACGGTGCAAATGGCTTTGAAATGAAACATCCCAAAGGCGCAAGGTGGTGCACTGGTTTCAAGCGGACCATTTCGAGAACTGCGTGAGTGCAATGACTGCACGTGCAGGCGTAATCGAGAATAGCACTAAATATAAGAAACAACAGTAACAAACAACTGCAACAAAGTGTGACGTACAGTGAATGGTGCGAGCATGTAAATGACCGAGTTGCTGCACGCACTGACACGCAGAATATGACCAGTCCCAGCACGCATCGCAGCCGACGCGCTTTTGACGATTGTGCGACGGCGAAACCCGTGCACTCGGATCAGTCGGCGATTTGGGGGCGCACACGACTTATCGATCATCTGAAATGTGGTACATCTTTGTAGCGACTTTCGAAACAAGTTGTTTTTGAAACAATATTTTGGTCCCCAGCCTGTGGTTGTCTCTTAATTACCCCCCGTTTTGTAGTCATAACTCTTTATGTTGTCACAAAAAATGGCAGGTTCCAAATGTGTCTTAGAAAGAGTGTATTGACTGTATAATCGCTTTTAGTGCTTTTTGCGCTCAAGACTGGTTTCGCTGCACAATACTTCACCAGATCCGTCACCAACATTTGTGCTAATGCGATCGTCATCGGGCAGGTAGCGTTTGGATGTCGGTGCACACAACAAACGATAGGGATCCTCGTTGTTGAGACTGCGCTCGATGAGACGACACAGCGAGCCGATGGACAACTAAAGTTGGATACATGGTGCACAAGTGACAAGTGCATTTCATGGTATCACACTTGGTGATCGGATGGGATCTGAGTCAAGCAAGTGACTATTTTGAAGAAAGTCTGTCGACAATTGCTGTGCCTCTAACTTTGAAAACCCACGCAAAAGTTGTTCCAGGCAGCCAGAATGGACTGGCCTTCAAAGTTGATGCGGCGCACCATTTTCGACACGGAACTCCAAAAGAACTATTAGCTGAACTCAATAACCATTGTGACCGACCGTATCCACATCATTGCCAAACACTTTCACCAAACATTCCACAAACTTCATCGGTGCGCACGATTCGTGTGGGCTCACACGCAACGGGGATGAGACGCTACTATCGGCGGTGCCTGAACCAGCGAGGGAAGATGAAATTTGCAATATATTGGCATGGCATCGGTCGACAACACAACTCTTGTTGTTTGTGAAATGTAACATTCGATATTATTAAATCACCAACCCTCAATCCACCAATTCAACTCGTGCAACACTTCAATGGGCACAACATAGTCCTGAGTGAACAGGGTGGTGTATTCAGTGTCAATCGTTCGGTAGTTCACCATTGTCTGCTTGTCATGCGTCAACAGAAGCAGAGCGATTAGCGCGCTGCAACAAAGAGATGTATTTTAATGAAATCAAACAGTCACCCTGAATCGCAACTAATTTGTAACCAACCGAATGTTGTCCGACACAAACACGCCCAGTTGTGACTCAGCGTGGTATCGTGTGTGTGCCGTGGCCGAGCCAAGTCGTGCTGACATCATCTCGGCACGCGTGCTGCAACAAATCGGAGCAAGCCCATCAACGAAAACGAGTATGTACAGGGTGTTGCAACGTAGCTCTGAGATCCCCTAACCTTGCTCACCCCAGGATGAACTGCGCTCAATAATGCGTGAAATAAGTCGCCCCAACTGTCAAAAATGTTTCACGATTTGCCTGAAATCAGCGAGAGCAAACACGCGAACGATATCATCATGCAAAAGTGGGGAAATCGAAAATCAAGCCAGTGAGTATTGAGCAACAACAGCAATAACCTAACCTTCTACAGTGGCCTGTTTGGACGAAATTTGATCCTCTATCTGTGGTGAATCTACTGTTTCTCGTAAATAGTGAGCATTCCTCAAAAGCGACCAAAAAGTGCCGGGGCTCTATCGCCACCGCGTCCGGATGCGGTCAACGAGATGGATATGGCGACGCATACGCATTCACGTCAGCCTGGGGACGCCAGCCACGTCGCTAAATGGTGGTACACGGAAGTGACGGACAATCACCAACCCACCATCCGTTCTGGACTGTTGACAATATGGACTGATCCCAATATGCGCCCTCTGAGCCCGACATTCGTCGTTTGACGAGGACGAGGATTAATGCATAATTTTCAGTTCTGTTAACATGTCCTGTGATCTGTCCTGATGTCCGTGATCTTTCTCTCTCCTTGGCGCTTTTTGTAGCTTTTATTTGCTGTGGTTTTGTTATAACCAGTGTTGTAACTATTTTCATTTCCGTAATTGTCCCACCCGGTCTTGTAACTGTGCTTCTATCACTAATTTACGTGCATGGTTTTATGCGTCACTGAGAGCAATAAACCAACCAACCAAAAAGTGCCGTGTCCCTATCATGTCACCATGCCTGTACCTGTATGTGGCAGTGGTCGACAGCGGTGTGGGTGAGTGGGGTGGTGATGCACTGCGTGATCGATGCATCATTGGTGACATTGGGTGCGGCTCGTTCGCCACTGGACGCACTGCAGATAGTGGCTTGGGTGATGTTTCATTGTGGTATGTGAGGTACTATGGAATTAGGAAGTGTTTGCCTGCTGTTGCCTTGTGGATGAGGCTGGTCGTGTAATTTGTGAAATGCTGATCTGATACTGATACGAAACGTTGCAGAATAAAACCTGTAGATGCCATGCCACATCAGACTGATGAGTTGCAGTTTTGGAACGAGTGTTTTACTTCAAGGATGGCCACATGACACAGGCCACAAATCGCTCAGTTTTTAATTTCATTAGCTCAAAGGCTAGTAGCACTCAAAAGGTGGTCAAACTAAACGACGCCAAACGGTCTATGTGTTACAATTATGGGTGTCTGCAACGGCACCTCAGTTTGCTAAAAGGCGCTGCTTGTAATCCACTACCAGCCACCCCAAACTAATGCAATGTTTCACAGCACTTACACAGAATGTTATTCTTGTTCACAATCTGTAGGGCCATGAACAACAGGAAGGACGACAAGGGCACGACGAAGTGCATCCATTCGGGGTCGGCCGGGTCGGTGACTGATCGGGCCAGGAATCGCCGGATTGACGGGGCTCGATCCGGTTCGGCCACTGCTTGCACACGCAGATAGCTCGTGTAGTACAGCCACGACACACGACTGGTGTGGCCAAGCTTGTGCACCAGAACGTGCTCCCATGTCGGATAGCTGCAAAGTGAAAAAGGGAAATCAACTTGTGTTCATTTATTGGATCACATCTTCTGTCCATGTCGCTGTCTCCCAAACCCATCGTTTTTCAGCAGAATTAACATTGCTAAAGTAAGCTGAACCTGAACAAGAATGGTCAAAGTAATACTGTATGGAAGTAACTTGGGATCTGACCTCCGTTTGTTGCTATGGGGATAACCGATTCAAGATAAACTTCCGTTTGTCGAAAACAGCACAGAAAGGATTGTCAGCATCACGCAGCGCTGCACTCAAAGGCAACAATAGTGTTCACACTCAGCCTTACGTAAATCACAGACAAAAACGAGTTTTGTAACTCGACCTTTAATGATCTCAATTGTTGACATCTGAGGAGCTGACTTAATTTGTTCCTAGCACAACAAATGAGCTAGAATGACACAGAATGAACAGTAATGTAGAACTCAACATGGCACATCACTCTTGCCGGATGGATGAGCATGCCAGTGTCTTTCGGTATGCTATCCCTCCATAAGGACGGATCCAGGGGGGCGCCATAGGGGCCATGCCCCCCTTTGGTCCATTTGGCCCCTGAAGGGGGGCCACCGTTTCGGAAAGAAGAATGAAAAATGACCACTAAATCGCAGGATTTTCACTCTCATGCACTTTAAAAGTGCGAAAATCGCGCGGATACATCCATTTTCAATGAAATTGGGCTTTCGCGCGCGTACAAAGTGGCAAAATCTTTCATACTTTGCATAACATTTGGTGTAAAAAGTGCGAAATTCTAATCAAGCACTAGATAAAAATGACTTTTCGAAAGTTGAACAAGCACTAGATAGAAATGACTTTTTGGATTTGGCCCTTCCCTTGGCCAAAGCTGGATCTTCTTATGTCACTGTCCCTCCATCTTATGTTACGTAGTTTTATACAACTCCTTATTAAGCCTACATACACCGATCCCTACTTTCATTCAGTGCTTATTACTGGAACATTGTTATAACACTCACGTCATATGTAACTATTTGGCACGAACTTGGCATATGTAACGATTTTTTTGATCGCTCGCAGGCATGAACACAAATCTGCTCATAACACCAACATTCGCCGTCAGCAAACGCTACGAAAACAACATCAGTTCAGTTGCCTTTAGGGCGCGCCCATGTAGGCCAGGGCCAGGGCCGGGACCGGGGCCGGGGCCATGAAAAATAATCTATGTCCGAGGCTCTGGCCCCGGCCCTGGCCTACGTGGGCGCACCGACAGGGCCGGGGCCGGTGCGAAACATTTTTCTGGATAGGCGACGTTTCAACTACAGGGTTGTCAATAATCCAACATTGGTTTCGTGTATGCGCTATTACCTGATTTATCAAGGGCATCGCTGTCTTGTGTTTTTCTTTAGATTATTATAAATTTGCACATTGCAAATTCGGGCTGCAGTTTGAAATATTGTTGACAAAACACTGAACTTCTACCTGCAATTATACACATATAGTCCGCTTTTCAATGTGCACATACACGACGTGCGCTTTCCGCTTATTGGTTGAATTATAGGTTACTCGAATATCGCGCAGTCATGTCGTTTACTGCGGTTGCTCAAACAATTTATGTCATCTGGTGACTTTTCATCAGCCAGTATTTTTAAGAATAAAGCGCTTTATATTAATTTGCTTGAACAAATACATATACATAACCTAAATAAAACCCCAAAATGACCGTGCCCTTGATACATCAGGCAACAGCACACCCAACACGTCACGAACACACACGCACAGCTGCATATGTATACGAA
This sequence comes from Rhynchonema sp. JSB1_4, assembly GCA_030248065.1. Lineage (NCBI taxonomy): Eukaryota > Metazoa > Nematoda > Chromadorea > Monhysterida > Xyalidae > Rhynchonema > Rhynchonema sp. JSB1_4. Next base: position 5,062 of record JASAMV010006964.1, read on the forward strand.
ACCAATGTTGGATTATTGACAACCCTGTACTTGTAGCGTCGCCCATCCAGAAAATATTTCGCACCGGCCCCGGCCCTGTCGGTGCGCCCATGTAGGCCAGGGCCGGGGCCAGGGCCTCGGACATAGATTATTTTTCATGGCCCCGGCCCTGGCCTACATGGGCGCGCCCTTACACGGCGTAATGCAAGTTGGTCGGCATCAGGTATAAAGTGTGTGTTATGGTCAAACACTAACTGATGATGATCATCAAGTGCACAGCTTGACCGATCAATCCATAATTTATCCGCATTGTCAAACAACCTTTCTATTCTCCACAACGAAATATTTGAAAAAAATAAAAGTTTGACCTATTGGAAGTAGTGCCGCGTTTCTTGCGGCACTTTTAATGGTTTAGGAATCCCACGCTCGTTTTGACCAGGGGCAAGCATACCCATCATTACACTGTCCTGTAAACAATTATTTGTCGCTATGGGGACAGGTAATTAAAGCTACTGTTTGTCAAAACAGGACACATTGTGGCACAAACAGCATCACCAGCCCCCAGCAGCACAGAACACTGCTGTCAAATCAAGAACGATACAGTTTCAACAAACAAAGCAACTAGACACGCGTGCAGCTCATCTATTTCGTCGTAAAATACAAGAGAAGTTCGCAAGAATGGACCACAATAATACCGTATCAATACTACATGACTCAACATGGCATATGATTCTTGCCGGGTGGGTGAGCATACCGGTGAGCCTTTTAGGTAAGCTTTACTCCAACATTCTTGCCTACGCACGTCACAATACCGACGTTATGAACATGCACTAGTAACTTGTTGTTGGTTCGCAGGCATGAGCACAAATCTGCTCATACTCCTAACATTCGCGATCAACAAACCGCTGCAGAAACAACGTCAATTCAGCTGCTTCATACCGCTGGCTGTTTTTGACCTACTTTCGTGTACTTCTCCGCTTGCCATGAAGATGGTGAACCTCATCGACATAATTGGCCCGCATGTGCCCCGGGACGTGTGCTTGTATCTGCCCATGGTGGGACGAATTTCCAGTTAGTGACTGCTGCTTGGCAGTTGGCATTTTGTTCGCATCAGGCTCGGTGATTTCAAGTCAAGTGTTCGCCTCACACTCCAAATACACATCTGCCGACTGTGTGGTTCGGCTATAAGTTTGGGCCTCTGACGTTTCTGCACACAACCAAACTAGACCAATCCATTTGCAGGCCGTTGTTCACTTCGCTTCACACTCTACATTTCCATCGAGCGTCTAGTTGCCCTATTGCACGCACCCAAACCAGTGCAACAATTCTACACGCGCGGCGTGCATCGAGCCATTCTGGCCGTGTGCACGATTATCAGCGCCACAATCATAGAGGAGCACATCGTGATGACAACGACCGAGTCGCATATTGTCTGGGTGCGTGCCCCATTTATGTGTGCCGTATTCCCAACAAACTCTCGGATGGCTGAAATCGTGGTGCCCGTCGGCATTTCCACCATCCTATCACTATCGGTCACGTATGCCGCCTTCTACCTGGCCTACCGTCGTGCAGTGCATGCATTCAACACAGCACCATTGGGTAGCGACCAACCACCAAGACACACCGTCGCTTGGGTGAATGAAGAAATGGAGACGGCCCGGACCACACAGATCAGTCAGACCATCGGGGCAGTGCTCCTCACAGCCATTGTCTGTCAAGCTGTGCCCCTGCTGCTATTGCGAATAGCACTCCACGTGTCGAATGGCCAAACGGCCGAAGCCGAACACTTCATCATGTTTCTCAACGTATACATTATCGGCGTTTGCTTGAACTGTATCGCTAATCTATTTCTCTACGCTTGGTTGAACACTGACTTCTGCGTGGCGCTTGGTAAGTTGGTTGGTCTCACCTATCAATTTTGCACAATCGTCAAACACAAACTGATGATGATCAAGTGTCCAGGTTGATAGATCCACATTTCATCCCCATTGTCATGTATTTCCTATTTTCACAACGAGAATATCGTCAGTACAATAAGCCTGGCAAATGAACATTTGATTTCCCGCATTTATTATCTCCACATAATCCTTTAAGTTCTTGCTGACTGGATCGATTTGTACTACCGCTACTTTTTGATGCTACAATTCGCCTGGCGGATAAACATTTGATTTCTCGCATTTCTCTTCTCTGCACAATTCTTTCTCTTCGCTGACCGGATCTATTCGTATCGTTCACTTTTTATTTGTAATGGTTTGATTGTTGGTGTTTTCTCTTATAATTCAAAATTTACTGATCAGCTATTGGTCGCACAATGACCATATAAGAATTCATCAAAACCAATCCTGATTTTCACGTTCAGTCACTCTTAACTACTGTGCTATTTGTGATTCTCACAAAACATTTTCAGCTGAAAGTAATCTGGCAGATCAACCACGTTGCCGCAGGTCTGAAACATTCTCTTTACTACGTGTTTTGTGTGTGATCGCGCAACGCAACGTCATTGCCCCGTCACCAGCCTGCTTTGCGATTCAGGAAAAAATTTGACCAATTCTTATAAAGTCATTGTGCGACCAATATCAACTGCGCATCAATGTTAAATACAGTGATGATCTAATACGCGACTGGACAGATTTAGAATTATTCCCCTTACTGACCTTCCCCTTATTCCACGATAAATCATCCCAACAAATTCACCTGATCTGATTGGCAGTGCTGTGTTTCTTTCGTACATAAGCCGCCACTTTGAATAGATTGGAAATATCGAGCTCGTTATTGACCAGGGGCAGTACACCGGTCATAACGGTGTCGCCCCGGGGCCATAATATCAACCCGATACCATCCAGCTGCGGTGGAGGCATGTTTCTAGAAATACAATAGGTCAGACTGGATAAACAGCAGATTAGCATTAGCAGCAGATTAATCAATGAAAATAACCCTGCACCAGTAATCGTCAAGCAGGCAGCAGTAGCAAATGGACAACTGCGTCGTCAAAACTATCAAAGACATCATGAATGTTCCTAGATTTCATTTTATTCAATTCGGTAATAGTATAACATCAACACAGCAACGTGCTGCAAAGTTAGTAAAATCATACTTTTATAACGCCCTTCTTCCTTTTCTTCAAATTCTTCTCCGCCCTGAGCACCTTCTTTTTGTCCACCTTATCCGCCCTGCGTTGTGTTTGTGTCACCCTTTTTCTACTGCCAGTCTCCCTGCGTTCCTTCTGAAGCCGCAATGTTTCATCGACTTGGTCAGGGTCGAGTCCTTCCATGATCATCTGCTTACGTTTGTTGATCTCACGAATCTCACCGAAATTATCGCGGTCGAGTTTGATCTGAAGCGAAGCGTGGAAGCAATATCATTGCTGAAAAGAGAACCAACAGAATGTTGTTCTTCTGCCAAGTAAATTTTTCAGATAAAAATTACCCCACCCACCTCAGCCTCCCGTTTAGCGACCAGCACTTCAGCCACGTACTGACTCACATTCTGATCGTTCACTTTCAATTCGGTCAGTTTCTTGCCGATTTCCTAAAGATAACGGCCCAAAATCAGAAGAAAAATACACAAAATTGAGATAATCGAACGCACGGCACCTGTTCAATGGCGTGCAACAGCGTGATATCGTATTGAGTGACAAATGTGATCGCATTACCGAATCGACCAGCGCGTGCCGATCGACCGATTCGATGTACATACGTCTTGGCCACTGACGGTACGTTGTGCGACACCACTAGATCAACCTGCAATTGAACAGTGAACGCGCACAATTCGCTTCGCCATTCTATCAAACTTGTTGATCCGTCCCGTCCGCGGTTATCGTACCATTTTTTTGAAATAAAGGATAACTATTCAGAAGATTTAGTGTGGTCTATAATTTCGAACCACGTTAGTTAGGAGTCTGAACAAATCTGTTGCTGATCCAACCTCCAGTGGTCAATGCGATCACTAAATTTGATATCACTCTCAGACAAGTCTTGAAAAAGCTTTTTGGGTCGAACACGAACATTATTGATATCAAGTCCTCGCGCGGCCACGTCGGTGCACATCAGTATTCGCAATCGATTGCTACGGAATTTGGCCAAAGCCGATAGACGCTGACGTTGGGGAATCAATGAGTGCAGCACACCGACACGGAAGCTTAGTTGTTGGAACATGCCTGAAGCATAATAATTGGCTTTATAAAAAAACTTGGTTTTATCAAGGTCACATCAAGGTCTTCTTTCAGCCTTCTTCAGTCATCAGCGGTTTTAGTGGCTGTCTGGGACCGCTTTAGTAGCTCAAAATTGGAGACAGCCGCAAAGCTACAAATACCCTTTATACAGCGCGTTGCACAAAATGATATTACTTTTAAATTTATGCCGTGGCTATTTTTTGTTTATTCTTGCATGTTAACCGCGAAACATTTTGGGCGCATCGCACCATATCACATTATGAACGCAGAAACAAAACTGCGCCAAAAACAACCAGCAGCAGGGATAATGCAGGTATAGCTTGGCAAGCTGCCACTGCAACGCTCAGCACAAAGGGTCACACTGCATGACCACATGACAAAGCCAAAGTCGGAGATCGGACCTAAGTTTTCAAAAAAGCTTGATACCGACGGATATGAATTCCAATAAACCGACCAGCCAGCGCTTGACATTCACGACAGGTATGTGTGAAAATGAGCACCGACGAATGTTCATTCTTTTCAATGAAGTTCTTCACGACGTAGACCAAGTATGCGTCCTTCACGTCCACCGGACACAGCACGTAACGTTGGTCCAAGCGATCAACCGTACCCAGTTGTGACTCGCTATCATGATCCTGGGATTTAGGGTAAAGGGTGAACAGAAAAATGGTTTTCCTAAAATTGCAAAGAAAGCAACCACACAGCGGTCCCAACCTGATAAAAGTACGGTTTCTTGACGGACACCTGATGCAGTTGACTGAGTGCGTCTGTGAGTGTAGCACTGAACAACAGCGTTTGGCGTTGTTTCGGCACCATTCCGAATATAGACTTCAGTTGGGTCGAGTATTGGCCGGCCTGCGCATCCAGTTTTGATTAACTGAATAATAATCATTGTTTCTAGAATTGCTCACCAATAATCTGTCAGCCTCATCCAAAACCAAGTATTTCATTTTGGCGAATAAAGTTGCGATTACATTCGTGCCCGCACTGTCAATGTGATCGGCCAATCGACCAGGGGTGCTCACAACGATGTGTGGTCGAGCGTGCAGTTCACTGCCCTGCAAATGATGATAAACATGGCATCGAACTTGGGACTTGTATCAAAGATGCCTAGACATTGACAAGTAAACAAAACAGGTGTAAAACTTGGTCATCGGACGGTTCTGTCTGGCCTTGGTCACATGTACATGTGAGGCCCAATAAAAGACTTGTCAAAACTAGTTCCATCCAGAAGATCTTCATTTCCCGAAAAGTCACGTGACCACGACGAAAGCGGACCGAAACGATCATCCGACTTGATACCGGGCTAACTGACTGCAACAAAGAATGCAGATCACGTAGTGCCGATACCTGAATGACCATATCACGTCCACCCGTGATCACACTGCAACGTATGCCCAATGGTTTGCCCAGCACCATCAACTGTTCACCAATTTGAAAGGCCAACTCGCGTGTTGGTGTAATGATCAGGGCATAGATACCGTATGGATCAGATGATAGTGTTTGTAGGATTGGAATTGCGAACGCCAACGTTTTGCCAGTGCCTGGAGCGTTTTTACACAAAAATCACGCATGAACAATGAAACATTTATAATCACTCGGGGACCTAAAATAGCGGGACCACATCGTCGTCATAAAGGTAACATCAATAAAGCCTCACCCGTTTTTGCGCATCCCAACACATCGACTCCATTGAGCACTTGTGGCACACAGTTGGCTTGCACAGGTGTCGGATGTGTGATACCCATTTGGGCACATTGTGTGATCAACCAATCACTCACGCCCAGTGATTCAAACGAGGCCGACTGTGAAACGTCTGCGGATGATGAGGATGTGGAGTTCATGTTGGACACTGCAATAAAATCTGTGACACGAGCGGACTAATGCATGAACCATGAGTCAGTATATGTGCAGGCGCACAGCCGGAAATGAACCGTAGGCGAAGAAAAGAAAACCCAAAAGCGAAATATTGAGATTTTATACCATTTTAACACAACGGTCATTCATGAATAAATTATTTTTCCAGTTTCGTTCAACCTTCAGTTCAACAAACATTCATTAATTATCAACAAGCATGTTCAAAATGAAACATTGCCCTCGGTTCCTCGGTTGCCCACTGAAACGGGACCCGGTTACAAGTGCATGAACGGAGTAGTTATCGGATCGGAAACCATCACAACAATAGGATATTGTAAACATGCTGAAAACTTCTATAAATGTTTTAAACAGTTTGCAAATATACACAGCAATGAAACAATAACACACACTATAATTCCACCATTTGATCATAATAACGCCATATTTGAAATTTCCCATATCACAACACCAATCCAGCATATGAGAACGGATCGTCATCTTGTGGATGTTCGGCCCGATTTCGCAGATGTGTGATTGTATTCTGTGAAGTGCGTTTGCGTAATTAACACGAGTCATCAGATAATATTACTGCCACAATGTACAAACCTCTTTTGAGCTACTAAAAATCTACATTAACACCTTCAAACCTGAAAATGCGTCCGAATCTGATCGGTCTCCCCCGTCTCCTCCAGCTGCGGTAAAGTTTCACGAATCTTGCTGATCAATTCGTTCAGTTTTTGTGTCGTTATCTGAAACATCGTCCAGTACTACTGCTGTACACGCAGACCATGAGCGTACGGCTCTAATGTCGGTTGGAAATCAAAAAGTCAAGACACCGGATACCCAAAATCCAAAATTTTCAGATACATATTCTTGTTCTTGGGGGATATTCTTGGGGGTTCCTCGCTTCATCCAAGCAAACGTATGTAACAAATTACATACATTATGCACATACACATAAATGTCTGTCCTAAGCTACTATCGCAACCCATATGCACAAAACTAAACAATAAAAAACCTTCCTCACCTCATCACATCCCTTCTCAAAGAAGTACACATAGTGATTGAGCACCTCAGTGAAGAGTTGCACCTGAACGGCTGGGTCCATGCACTGGGATGAAATCTTGATTGCTTTCTTCAGACATTCAAGCACGCGCTTGCCGTCGTTCATCTCAAATCGAGAATAAAATATTTTTGTTTCAGGACCAAAAACCATCAAGAACTTACTGGTTTCTCGGCATCAGCGATCCGCCCAGACCAGAACAGATGCGCCTGCAATGACAATCAATCGTTAAGTTTAACATGCTCAAAAACCCGTGTGAATCTGGGCGGACGGAATCGAATTTCTTTTGATCACATGACTCTCCGATCAATGATGAACACTAAATTTGCTGCTTCCGTTCCAAGTTGCCCATTAACCATTCAGTGGAATCTTTTTTGCTGGTCTAAATCGAAATTGCGAGCACAGAAGTCAGGTGACCAAACTGACTAGACAACTAAGTTCGCCACGCCAGATGCACAACCGGCCAGAAGCAGTGGTGTAGCTACCCAGGCGGGGCGGCAACCTACTGTACCACCCAAAATGCGGGGCGGCAACCTACCTACTGTACCAGCCGAGCTAGGGGGGGTCGTACCACTTGGGGGGTCATCTGGAAACCGAAATTTTTTATGTCTAAATACTGAAGAAAATGTGGCCTAAAACACTAATTTCGCGCGCAGCGCGCGATTTTTCGCCTATTTGCAGACAAATATGCTAATTTTATGCAATTTTAAAGGGGGCGCGACATTATTATTTTTCACGATACACCGCCTGATTTTATGTCAGAAATTGAAAGACGACATCCGAAGGAACATGTCTTACAAAGACAATAACATTGACCCGCGTTGTTTTCAGCATGAAAATCACCCCCGAACATCGAATGTCAGGAACAAAAGTAAGTTTGCTGTAGTCGCTCGGCTGCTTGAAAATTGCAAGGCATCGAGCTCAAAAAATGTGATATGGACTGGGCGCTTATGTAATATTTGCGAAACATTTCCGTTGCCACAGAAATTGCAACGTCGCACAGGTGCATGGAGCTGGTTGCCGGAAAAATGTTTCGCAAATATTACATAAGCGCCCAGTCCATATCATAATTTTTTGAGCTCGATGCCTGATTGTCAAGCAGCCGAGCGACTACAGCAAACTTACTTTTGTTCCTGACATTCGATGTTCGGGAGTGATTTTCATGCTGAAAACAGCGCGGGTCAATGTTGTTGTCTTTGTAAGACATGTTCCTTCGGATGTCGTCCTTGAATTTTTGACATAAAATCAGGCGGTTTATAGCGAAAAATAATAATGTCGTGGCCCCTTTAAGCCAAAAATGAATGTTTTGGGTGGAAAGTTAGGTGGGGCGGCAACCTACCTACTGTACCAGGGGAGGGGCGGCAACCTACCTACTGTACCAGGTGAGGGGCGGCAACCTACCTACTGTACCTGGGGGGGACCCCCCCACTCCCCCCCCCAGCTACACTATTAGCCAGAAGTGAACCAATCCCAAACTCACCACACTGCACACGCCACGGCACTGGTCGGGTTTCTTGAACAGGCGCGATGCGGCCAATGCACATTTGGTGCGCAACGGCTCGTGACTTTCCTCGGTGAAACATCTAATTTGTTGTAACGTGCCCATCACCAAGGTTATGGCCGAGAGTTGTGATCGACTGTCAGAGATCTCGTCCTCGTAGATGGACAGCGCCTGAATTGGCAAGCACATCGCTAAGGGATCAAGTGAGATAACAAAAGAAGACAACGCTATCGCTATTCGTTGTGAAGGCCCAGCAGGCGCACTCACAAACACACCTGAGCGTAAGTCCACAGCAAAGGGATTCTGCACAAAGCGAGACAAAATTCACAAGACCTACAAAATAATTAAAAGATAAGCCCCTCCAACCTGTGACATGAACTCATACGTGTACGTCTCCCTTTCAGCGAACGGAGGCACTTGATCACACACAATGGCACATTGCAGGAACAAACGTAGAGGCAGTTCGGATGTGTTGCTGGGCTGGGGTTGGGTGCCGGTTGATTCCCGGTCATTCTGACACATCCACATGATCGTTTGACGACAGAATTGGAAGATCTTGCGCATCTGTTTCCCGTACAGCTCGGGCTGGAAAAATACCTCAAACCTCCCATTGACATCCCATTGCGCCAGTGATGTGGTTGGGGGGGGGGGGTATGGGGGGGTATTACCCCCCCAACTGCTAGGTAGCTTTCTTGCTCCGAAACCCATACCCCCCAAACTGGCTAGCTAGCTTTCTTGCTCCGGTCACCAAGTTAATAAAGTGTTGATTTTAGTGCCAAAATGACCATTTTATGGGCCAAAATGGTCAAATTCGGTCAAATTTTCTCACACGAGCACAAAAATACGCATTTTAAGGCTTATTTTAGCATAATTTCGACCAATTTTTATACCCCTGTTTTTGGCTTCTGGACCAATACCCCCCAAATCGGGGTACCCGGCTAGCTAGCTAGCTTTCTTGCGCCGTACCCCTCCAGCTAGCTAGCTTTCTTGCTCGGACCAACTACATCACTGCATTGCGCTGCCAACAAAAACAGTGCGTTCTTTCATAATTTTTCGCATACACTTCGAACAAAAGCGACTGATTTTTCAGTGCAGTTATCGGCAAAAGTTCAGGCAATTTTGCGTGGCGTACGTGAAAATGTGATATTATCTAAAAACGCGAACAAAACCACAATGGAGAACCAAGTACCAAGTACTAAAAACACATAAGAAACGTCAACACACATCAGCATCGCTGGACTCAGCCAATCGTCTGACGAGCGCAAAACAGGCGAACACAATCGGCGGCATCGTGTATCGGATTCGAAGTGGCCCACCTGCTTGGAAACGTTTGCGTGCCGTCGTGATCATCTGTAAGCGGGCAACGGCTTTGGTGGTAATTTGATGATTTTCAAGAAAATTAAGCTATTCTGCGCCATGCATGTATTGCCTGTTGTCGATCAGAATCCCCATTTCCACCGACTTGACGATCAGAGCAGATATTGAATCCCGCTTCTTCCAATTGCGTTCTGCTGCCGTCACGAGTCACAACCCAGCCCCAGGCATCAATCACGCACCCACCTTGTATTGTTGTTCGGGTTCATCAGCGAGCATCAGACTCACACAACGTGCCACCAAATTCTGTTCTTCGATGAAATCATCTTGATCGGCCAGATCGGCGGGTTGATCGGGCTGTTCGGTGACCAGCGAGTCGACAAGATTGAGTAGGGACTCCACCTGCGCAGGGAACACTTCTAATCAGTGGTGTCGTTGAGAAATCGAAATTTTCCCATACCCAGCCCAATTTTCGGGAAATTTCCCATACATACCCCCAAAAATCAAAAATTTCCCATACCAGGGGGGTTTCTCCAAAATCTCAAAAATTTCCCATACCCGAGGGTGGGGGTTTTGAAAAAAATGACCCAAAAAATCTTCTAAAAGTGCCAAAATTGGTCTGAAAAGTGCTTAAAACAGAGTTTTCTTGCGGCAGCAAGCGATTTTTGACATTTTTGGACGAAAAATGGCCAATTTTGGTACTTCTCGGGGTCAAAAAGTCATTTCTTAGGGGTGCTTGTTCCAAAAGTGAAAAATTTCCCATACCCCCGGCCGATTTCCCATACCCCATACCAGGGGGGAAACCCCCCCAACCCCCCCCCTAACGACACCACTGCTTCTAATCAAATGCACTTGTATTAAGAATATTAAGAGAGTGATGCGATTACTTTCGAACGGAGTAACAGTTGTAAAAAAGAACCAGTTTTTTCGGTTTTTTTCCGAGACCTGAATATTTTTGCATATATTGTTCTGTGGGTATTTTACCGGCTTTTTATGCGAAAAATATCGGTTAGAGTTGATCATGTTCGTAAAACAATGAATACTTACAGAGTTGTTTTTGAGAAGGGGGTTTCAGTCGCGAACAGTGTAATACCCGATGCCTGGGAAAAACATGCCGATACCAAATTCATTATGGTACCCGATTCTGCATAGGCCATTCCATACCTTATCCTGGTCAGGTATTACTGTACCGTTGTCCATCACGTTGATGAGCACGTACTGACACGCTTGCGAACGACCGCGGTAGTCGAACGAAGTCAGGAGGCTCTGAAAATAATAAATTGCGAAAATGATAAAAACGTGTGAACATGGGTCCGTGAACATGTCGTCACGAGCTGCGTGGTGAGGAATATTGTACCTGAAAATGTTGCAATCCCAGCAGAATCTTCACATCGTTATATTGATCGATCGGAATGTGCACCAACTTCATCAACTCACGACCGATGTGTCCGTTGCCCGGCAGTCTGCAAACGAACGAGTGATAAAGCTCCGAAAAAGTTTTTCACTATAAATTGTACAATCAAAGCTGGTGTACATCAAAGTTTTTCAATAAGTTTTTACGCTAAAGATTGTTCGACCACGAAGCATCGTCGTCAAACTCACTTTTCAACGCCTATCGTCTGGAAGTTCTTCACGGTTGCTCCGAGCACCTGGTCAACCTTGTCATATTGTGTTGGGTAGCATTTGATGGCGAAGTTCACCAGAGCTGTCTGTAAATTGGAGCCAATGGCAACCTTCGAGATTCATGACATTTATTTCAATTCCATTTTGCAACAATTAAGGCAAACTCGCCTGCAGCTGGACAATATCTTCAGGCGGCATGTCTTGTCTGGAGGCCACAATTTCGTCCGACTTTTTGGTGAATGTTTCGAACAGGTCCACTTGCTCCGGAATGCCAACGCTGGCTGCATGCACGGCCAGACGATCGATTAATGCGATCAGAATGTTGGTGATCGGAAATTTGACGTACTTTTTAATTCAATACATAAACAGAAATAAGGGAAAAGATAAAAGCCCAGACATCAAAACATGTTGCTCACTTTCACTCCTTGATGCAATTCAGCGATCGCCGCCAGAAATTCATTCAACGTTTTGATGTGATTGTCGTCAGGAAACACCTGTGAATGCATGGAATTAAATTACATTCAACGCAATCGGCACGACAACATTCAATTGTTAACACAAACTTTATTTCATACCTGTATCACGCATTCCATCAGATATTCCTGTGCAATTGCATCCTTACAACTCACGACTTGCTCAAGAATGCCGGGCAGCACGGTCTAAAAACGTTGAATAAATTCAAACCACAAATATTTTTAGTTTTCCAACAAATGCAGAACTCGCCTCTTTATACATTTCAAAGTCGACGTTTTCCAGCTGTGATAATCGCACCAGATTCGTGCCCACCAATATGCGTAGTTCCATTCGCTCTTTCTCTCGTCGCTCTCGCTCCGTGCTGCGACCCTGACAAGGAAACCGGCTAGTTTCCACGCCTGCTCCAAATTTACCATTTTTACATACCTGATGCTGCATTCGCACCCAGAGTTTGTTCATCTCGGCGAAATTCAGCAGCACAAAATTGATCGCATCGCGTACCGTTCCTTCGCGTTTATCAGTGCTCCTGCAAACTAATAAAAGTTTCAATTTTTCGTCAAGACCATTTCTCAAATCAAGCGCGACGCACTCATCCTCAACCATATCGGGCAGCAGATTCCTGGTGCATTGCAACAGGTAATTGCGTAGAAACAGGCCACGCAACGGGTGTTGTACGCCTCGACTCATCTCCACTAGATCCTTGAGAATGTCACGTTTGCCTGGTGGCTCACCGGCTTTGATATACACCATGCCAACAGTGATCAGCAGGTATCTGTAAGAAGTCAAACCCATAAATATAAACACAAAACAGATACCGTCCACGATCTTTGTGGCGTGGGACTATAAAAAAAGTTTATACTTCAGAATAGAGTGGCAGATGCGACGGTATGTTTGGGGCCAAAAGTGGCAGACAGCACTTTTGGAGTTTCAAATCAATCCTGAGCTGAGAGGAAAGAAAGAGAGCACAATATACGCACTTGAAAGCTGCCGCAAAGTACAAGAACCACCTGCCTGTATGAGAAGCATTCCAAAAATATAATCATCTAATGTCCAATCCACTAACAATCTGGGAATGATGTTGCCGGCATATTGCACAAGTTCGTACAAATCTGACACTTTGCGCCCGTGCTGGAATTCGTCTACCAAATACATCTCCAAATGTTGCAGGTGATTGACCACGTCGATGTCTGAAAATTGATTTGAGTTTGGAGTTGGCTAGATTCCGGATTTGTTCTCCACATGAGTATATTTTATTGGACAAATGATAAGAATGAACACTTCCTCTTTCCCTGTCAAAAACAAAAGCATACAGCGCATTCAGTTGTGGTAATACATGGCCATAGTGTTGACGATAGATACTGTGATCTTTCGCTTCTCTTTTCTTATTGGTTGACAGGATTTGCCACATTGCCTTCTGGCCTTTGCATTGACCCTGCACTGGGGGTGCAAAGCTACAAATAGATAGATCGGAACCAGGAATGTGTTGACCATAGATGAAAGCCGTCGGCCATAAACACCTGAGGGGTCGACAAAAATGGACATCCGACTTCGTGAAAGTTATGCTGTTTTCGTAGCCTTTAAAGGCAAAGGGTGGGAAATTCTGTAATGTTGACGACAAAAAGATGGTTGTTGGGGGGCACTCTTCCCCAATTCCTGAGCGCCTTAATGCTAGCAGGCAGAGCATATAACATTAAACAAAACAGGTGAATGCAGTCCCAGTCTGCACTAGGGTTAGAGAGATGTCGGGTGTCGGCTGTCGGGTGCCAAAAAAGTGTAGGTGTCGGGTGTCGGGTACCCTCAGATGTCGGGTGTCGGGTTTTTCTCGGACCCGACACCCGACACTTACGGTTCAAAACATCAGTATTGCTTGAGAGAAGAATTTTGAGAGAAAATTTTCTTCGAACCAAATGTTTCCGAAGACGCAGAATGTGACATTTTGGTGTTTATTTCGTGTGAAAATACTTGAATTCAGTGACTTGAGCCAAAAATTGCACTCATGATGCAAATGAGCAAAAATTTGCCTGTTTTGGGTCCAAAAACAGGTGTCGGGTGTCGGGTTTTTTTCAAAAACTAGATGTCGGGTGTCGGCTTTTTTCTGAGATGTCGGGTGTCGGGTACTTCCAGATGTCGGGTGTCGGGTACCCCCCCCCCCGACCTCTAAACATGGACAAATGAAACGATACGACAAATTTCACTCACACAATCGGTAGTAATATTTGGGAGAGAGCATTGACGTACGCAATTCCGACAGCATCTGTGACGCGTGCTTCAGACCATCCATTAGTCGCTGCTTGTCCTGAACAATCAGTGTTGGGTGAACAAGATATTTACCAGTCTCCCACCCCCGCAACCTCACCCGAATGGCTCAAAGTTTAAGCCAAAAGCGCTTTTTTCACCAAAAATTTCCAAAGATTGCGCTTCGCGCAGGCAGAGTATATGCACATTTTTGTGGGATCCGAATGGACCCGGCTCACGGAAAGAAAAACATAAACTAAACATCGTCTCAAGAAAATTTTTCAGAAACTGGCTTTTTTGACCATTTTTCTTTTGACCCCAAAATCGGGCCGGGCCACGCCGCGATTTTGAACTTTCAAATCGGGCCGAGCCGGATTTTGGTTACCCAGTCGGGCCGGGCCGAGGTTACCCGGCCGGTCCTAATCTCTGCCAGTGTAGTTCCTGGTCCGGCGCGGCGGTTAGTGTACCTACCCCTTTTATTCGAGCGACCGTTAGTGTACCTCCCTTGGGCCTGGGGTGGGGGGAAGAGAAGACCCAAATTCAGGAAATTTTTTAGGTTGAAAATTTGACCGATTTTTGGCCCTTTTTGGAAAAAAATCTCCGTACAAAGGGAATTTTGGCGACTTTTGACAACATCGACCTAAAAATCACCCATTTTAGGCCTATTTTAGGCAACAATTGAGGCTTTTACTGTACCTGGCGCGGCGGTTAATGTACTAGTGTTCCTTGGTCGCGGCGGTTACGGTTTGTGTATCTCCCCCCCCCAAGGAACTGCACTGATCTCTGCTGTGCTGTGTGTCTAACCAGTGTAGTGGCAGGCCCATGTGTGGGAGGTAAGTATGATGAGGGGTTGGGACCGGAAGCGTGAGAGGTATGATTTTGGTCACCCAAAAAGGCGAAAAAACACCGTTTTTGTGATACAATTTTGGCCAAAAATTGAGGTAAAAATAGTACTTTTTCAAAATTTTCGCCGAAAATCGCCTAAAAATAGGTATTATGGGTGGGGGAAAATAAGGTCGAAAAACACCGATTTTTGCCTTAAAAAGGTATAAAATTGCTTGTGAGAGGTATGATTTGGAGTTGTGAGAGGTAAGTACTCAACCCCCCCAACCCCCCCTCGGGTTTTGTGGTAGGTAAGTACTGAGAGGGGGTAACCCCCCCCCCCAGCCACTACTATGTGTCTAACCCTGGCTCCTGCGCAGAGGTCGCAATCGGGCCGGCCCGACCTCGGGCCGGGCCGGGCCGGGCTGGGCCGCGATTTTGGGCTTTTGGCTCGGGCCGGGCCGGGCCGGGCCGGAGATTTGGAGGGTCGGGCCGGGCCGGGCCGGGCACCCCGGCCCGAAGCTTCTGAAGTGACTTATTTTACTGAAAAAGTAGGGATTTTTTTGTCAAAAATACTAAAATTTCTGACGGATTCGGCAAGTCAGTGATCAGTATTGTCTCTATCTGACGACCATTTCATGGAAAACAATGTATTTTCAACCAGTGGTGTAGCTACCCAGGCGGGGCGGCAACCTACAGTACCACCAAAAATGTGGGACGGCAACCTACCTTACCTACTGTACCGGCCGGGCTAAGGGGGAACAAAATTTTTCGGTCGAAATTTTGAAGAAAATGTGCTCTAAAACGCTAATTTCGCGCGTAGCGCGCGATTTATCGCCTATTTGGAGTGAAAAATATCGATTTTATACCATTTTGAGCCAAAAATAGCAACCTAGTGTACCAGCCGGGGGGCGGCGACCTACCTAGTGTACCAGGATGGAGCGTCAACCTACCTACCGTAAAACCTAAAATACAAGGGGGGCTGTATTTTTTCACTGACCCCTTTTAGGGGGGCTGTATTTTTGGGGGGGCTCTATTTTTGGGGGGGCTGTATTTTTTTCGCTGCCCAAAATCTCAAAAAATGTTCCAAAAAATACCCCTAAAATGGAGTTCTGTCGGGGTGTTACTGGTCATTATTGAGTGTTTTTAGGTGCAGATCTTCCATAAAAGGCTTTACGTCATCATATACTCAACCACAAACGTTGTACACAAGGTGTCTTATACAAGAACTTGACTTTACGACGGGACCGACTAAAAGTCCCGGGGGCCCGGGGCCCGGGCCCGGGATGAGGTGGCTAAAAGCCCCGGGGGCCCGGGGCCCGAGCCCGTGACTAAAAGCCCCGTGGTGCTGGCCCGGGACGGGGGCCCGGTGACTAAAAGTCCCGGGGCCCGGATTTCATTAAAAACGTTTTGCACTCGGCAGGATTTGAACCCTCGACCTTCCAATTGTAAGTCCGACTGCTTACCGCTTCGGCTATTCAACCGCGTTGGCCAAGCTTCTAAACACGTGCCTTATAAACAAACAAGCAGCAGCAATAGGCAGCACAGCTGGCTGGCGCGTTTGTGTGTGTGCATGTGTGTTGTTTGCAGTGTGTTGCGCGCGCGTGTGTGTGATGCGCATGATTGAGTAAGGTGAGACAACCATGCAAGTGCAAGACAACGATGCATTCATGAGCTTTTCGTTTGCCTTCTGCTTTTTCGCATGAATGCCATTGCATTTCCGTTTCTTCTCTCTCAACTCATGCTGATTTGTTGTTATACACATTCTGAAACATTGTCAACATATTGGCATTTTCAACAGAGATCTGAAATCAAATGTCTGCGTATGCTCATTATACAATTAGGTATTGGTCGCACAATGACCATATAAGAATTCATGAAACCAATCCTGATTTTCACGTTCAGTCACTCTTAACCACTGCGCTATTTGTGATTCTCACAAAACATTTCGAGCTGAAAATAATATAGCAGAGAACCCACGTTGCTGCGGGTCTGAAACATTTCGATGACTGCATGGTTTGTGTGTGATCGCGCAACGCAACGTCACTGCCCTGTCACTTTATTGCTTTACGATTCAGGACAAAAATTTGACCAATTCTTATAAAGTCATTGTGCGACCAATACAGTAATACTCAGAAGGTGAATGGCAGATTGGGGACTAAATAGTTTTACTGCAAATACATATGGTACATAGGGTCATTACAAGATGGTTCGCTGCATTTTGTGCGCACGACAGAACCAAACACCCGTTTTAGTAATTGTGTTGCAGGAAATCCGAGTGGTGGTGGGAATGGTCTTCCACTAATAAACTATGCTCCTCCAACAGCGCCCCCGTTGATGGTTGAACAGCCGAGCCATGTCCCTGCAAGTGCGCCAGAGCCACAGCAACAAGCCGTTGAGCTAATGCCGCCGCCAGAATTTATTGTGGCGACTAGACTAAACAGTTCGTCTGCTTTAAAACTATAGTTTTCGCGCGCTACAAGCCCAGCCAAAGAAATGTTTCGAGTGACCCGCGACCCGCGCCCGCAAGTGCGGCCATGCAAACGCGGTCGCGGGTCTGGGACATATGTAGAACATTTTTCTGACGCGCGACCCGCGTCCGCAAGTGCGGCCATGCAAACGCGGAGCGGGTCTAAAACATAGAATATTTTTCTGACCCGCGACCCGCGCCCGCGTTTGCATGGCCGCGCCCTTAGGTGGGTGATGTTATACTTTACCTATGGGTGCATTTAGCGTAAAAAATTCTATTCCGTAAGGGCGAACTTAGGTTGAACACAGAGTCTGGAACCTGGAAATATTTCCGGATTCCGGATGAATTTTGCGGAACACGGAATTAATCTTCAACCAGATTTCAGTTCACTGTGTTTTCAAAGGAATACAAAACATTTCCGAGTGCTGCGTGTTTCATATTTCATCCCGGAAACCAGAAACCGGAAATATTTCCGGAAAACGCAGATGCTGTTCCGCATCCGGAAATAGATCAAAGTTTTTGCATGTGAATATTTCCGGATTCCGGATTCCGTGCTCAACCTGAGTCCCCCTTATGAAGTAACATATCCACAGAACCCCGCTGTTGTACAGGCAGACTGTGACCCCAAACTGAGCTTCATTGCCATCGAATGACCATGACCACTTATTATACGAAACGTCACAGATCTACATTTGTAGCTTGCATCTTCATTAGTGTGAAACTTACCGGCCAGACTTGTAAGTTAGTATTTGACGAAAGCCATCTTTGATCACCAGCCTGTCACGCAACGATAATCCCAAAAATTTTACTCCACCAGTTACACTTTGGGCTGACGCTGGATTCGCTTCACTTCATATCAGAACAGCTGCTTGGCAGTAAACCAATGTTGCCTTGCTTTACACGAGAACTACGGCAAGTCATCCGGATCCGGAGTTCCCTGACACTTTCACAAAGTGGATTCTTGTCTTGTATTATACTTACTAGGACATAGTGAGATTTGTCATAGTTTTGACGTGATTCGTTACACAAAGCGTGTGAGCTAATTTGTGGTTGTATGATTTATGCCAATCATTTCGTTCTAATTTTAATCTCATGTTACTACTTAGCAATTTGTCTTACGTACTCTGCATATTACTATCGCTGTTTGTATGCTAAAATGTTGCGAAGTTGCGGGATTTTATCAGTTATTGTGCCCGCTGATCTCCCAGTTCATAATTATCCATTGCTTGATTATTGGTCGCACAATGACCATATGAGAATCCATCCAAAACCACCTTGATCTTCAGGATTCCAAAGATGAGCCACGCTTAACCACTGCGCTATTTGTATTTCTCACAAAACATTTTCATCTGAAAATAAACCAGCCAGTCAACCACGTTTTTAATCCCTGAAACATTTCGCTTACTGCATAGTTTATGTGGGATTACACGTTGGCGCGCAATGTTAATTTGAATTTTCTGGCTTGTCAATTCAGGAAAAATTTTGGATGGATTCTCATATAGTCATTGTGCGACCAATACCATATTAAAAACATCGATCAAAGATCAAATGACAAAAACGGTGTAACGATTATGTCACTTTAAAGCACATGCTGTGCATAAAATTACGCATTGGTTGCAGATAAAATAAAAGGAAACGCAAAAGCACCCATGCGCAAAAGCAGAAGGCAAACGAAAAGCTCATGAATGCATCGTTGTCTTGCACTTGCATGGTTGTCTCACCTTGCTCAATCATGCGCATCACACACACGCGCGCGCAACACACTGCAAACAACACACATGCACACACACAAACGCGCCAGCCAGCTGTGCTGCCTTTGCTGCTGCTTGTTTGTTTATAAGGCACGTGTTTAGAAGCTTGGCCAACGCGGTTGAATAGCCGAAGCGGTAAGCAGTCGGACTTACAATCGGAAGGTCGAGGGTTCAAATCCTGCCGAGTGCAAAACGTTTTTCATGAAATCCGGGCCCCGGGACTTTTAGTCACCTCAGCCCGGGCCCGGGCCAGCACCACGGGACTTTTAGTCACAAGCCCCGGGCCCCGGGACTTTTAGTCACCTCATCCCGGGCCCGGGCCCCGGGCCCCCGGGACTTTTAGTCGGTCCCCTTTACGACCCCCAAGCGGTGAATTGCAAGTTGGGGGGGGCTGTATTTTTGGGGGGGCTCTATTTTTGGGGGGGCTCTATTTTAGGGAATACAGTACCTACTGTACCTAGGGGGACCCCCACCCCCTGCAACACCGTTGTTTTCAACCAAAAAATAGGTTAAAAAATTGCAAAAATTATGACAAAAATTGGGTTAAAATCTGAGCCAAAAAATTCGGGCCGGGCCGGAGATTTGGGGGTTCGGGCCGGGCCGGGCCGGAGATTTGGGGGTACGGTTTGGGCCGGGCCGGGCCGGGCCGGAGATTTGGGGGCTCGGGCCGGGCCGGGCCGGCCAAACCCGGCCCGATTGCGACCTCTGCTCCTGCGGTCCGCCAACTCCGCGAGGCCGGCCAGCCAGATCAGCCAGCACGTTGTCGGTCACCCTTCCAACCCAGAAACACGAGCATCGGTATTCCATGCCACCCAGCCCAGCCCATCCCAACAAGACAAAGACGAACCAGACATCTTTTCATCTGAAAGGCTTCTTTCTTCACATTTTCCAGTGCGTCGTCCAGCAACTTTTCTTGCTCAACATTTGCCATGCCACTGATGTCCTTTGTCATTATATCATCCGCTGAAAAGATCGAAGTTTATTTTTGAACACAAACGGGTCAAGATAACGTTCTCGGTGTTTTTCACGCTTTCTTGCCTCTGTCTGTCTGATGTTTTGTTTTGTTCGTTGCTCATAGAAAATTGTTCAAAAAAATCTCTTTCAAATCAAAGCGGAGGAAGGAAGCGCGGAGCTTCACGAGCAGTATCCATGTTGCAGGGCGGGTTCGAACCCAACCGTGACCTCGAATTCTAAAGCTGGACTTATTTTGGACTTTTTCTTTCTATGCAGACGTCTTCCTGGCTGAAGCCTAAGCCTAAGCCTGGAACGAAGCCTAGTCTACCACAGAAAGAAAAAACGGACGTGGATGCTGCTCGTAAAGATTTCGATCTCCCAATGGTGGATGGTGCCACGAGTGGGCAAATCATGTGGTGTGAGTGAATTTTATTTGTTGTCATTTCTTGTGCACTTGTGTGCCAAAAGAGGCCCATCTGCCTTGCATGTGACATAAGCTTCAATACAGTCATAATTCGTTATGATATCAACGGGATAACACAGAAAGATACGGGACACAACGATACGTATTTTTAATATCACCATGTCTAGTCTATCATTATAGCGAACATCGCTACAACGAATAGTAATTGTATAGTCTGACCACGCGCTCATGAGACGCTCTTTTTAAAGCTTGCTTGGCCAGATTAAGAAATGCGCCGGCCGGTTACACGGGTTTTCGCAAACAAAGGAAAGAGATTGGACCGTGCATCTGTAGTTTTAACTTAGTTAGTTCACTTTATTCAACTCTGAGATGAGCCGTGGGCATTCATGAACAATTGCAGATAACGCATCAATAATAAGATGACCATAGTTTTTTACATATTCTTGAGCATGAGCACATAGTAGCAATAGATGGATCGTTTTGTTCCAAATTGTCTGTGTGAGTTGCGCCGCCGAATTTCATGCTTCCGTTTTTCTGAGATTGAACTGCAACAAATCCACGCCGACGTCTTCATGCTGAATGTAGGATCCCTCAACGGCCAGGTTCACAATCGTTTCCGTCAGGTACAGGTAGTGTGACTGGAAATATATAAAAAATACGAAAGTTTTTGATGGCGATGTTTTTCACTAGTTGCATCCAAATCTTGCCACCTGAATCTGCACACAGCCGTAACGATCGCGACGCAGCTGGGTGACGGTGCTGCGCAACGCCACTTGACGACGGTCCTGTGATGGAGCCATAATTATTGGAGACAAATGCAAATCAACCATGCATGGAAACTAGATGAACAAACACGAACCAGCATTCTGCGCATGATCACATCCAGTGCGACATAGGTGCCAGCGCGGTGCACACCCGTCGCGCACACCAGCAGCAACGGGGCGTCACGGCGACTCGGGTCTGAAATGTTGTGTCTAACGCGCTGATGTTTCACAAAACAAACACCTCATAAAGATACCATCAGACACGGCGAACTGCTTTGCAGCACGCACTTTGGCCTCGAGCTGTGGCAGGAACGGCGGGATGTCCTCGTCGTTGGCACCCCAGCCCTTCAGATGCAGCAGACGAAAGGAAAGCGGCTTTGTCTTGCCCGATGTCTACGATTTTACATTAATTCATGATGGAAAAGAAACTAAGAGTCCCAAAACTGTCATCAAACTGACAGTCAATTCCATCTCGTAGACCGAGGATTCGCCGCTGGTCACCATTCCGTTGGTTTGCACGTTGATTCGACCATCCAGATACTCCTTGTTCGAACCCACCTGCTCAGCCCAAAACTGCGTCGTGCTTCTGAATGGATTGTGACGTTTACGCACTGACCAGCAGAGTGTGAAGTGCAGCATAACCGTTGCTAATTGTTGTTGTGCTTCACTATCAATTGATGTGCCTGCCTCCTGCCTTAGTCATGTGGCCTCGCATCCAATGCGGGCGGATTAGGGGTTCAGCGCGTTAACGAATTTGACGCACGTGCTTAGCGCGCGAGGACCGCTGTGAACCTCTAATCACCCTGCATTGAGTGCGATGGGAATCCCCTGGTTTTTCGACTGATTCCACTGGTTTTAAGTATCAGGTAAAATACAAGGTTACGCAGGCAACGCTGGGTTGGCAAGGAAGAGCCTAACCAAACAGACCGATCGCCAAGTTTGTTTATTGGCAATTCAACGACTAACGTTGCTGGCAGATCGGCGGTTTCATTGCGTGTCCTGACGCGTTGCGGTTCGCCAGCGATGGGTGCGAGCAACACGATCACCGCCGGGCCAGTGCACGCCACCAGACGCCAGAAATCGGCCTCAGTCTCCTGATTGAATGGTGCCTGCGACAGAACGTACTCCCTCTCTTGTTCGTACCTGCAACACAGGTGTGTGAAACATCAGTGGCACGTGTCTGCGCTTGTACATCGTCTTACCCGTCCACCCACGATGCGTGGATGTAATCGCCGTACTGACGTTTGGTGCTCTTGTTGAACTCGCTCGTAAACACGTCGTCAAGATGAACCTGGGTGAATAAATCAGGATTCGAACCACCTCTATTGTCAAGAAAATTGGAGACAAACTTGAGCTTGTAACTGAACGCACCCTTGAATGATCGTAAAGTGGAATGTTGTGGAATCGATTCTTCGGCTCGTGTGCCGGTTGGAGAAACGCATCGAACGTCGGACTGGTCTGAAAAATATAGACCGTTAGCGCAAACGCAATTCAGAAAATGAGTTGTGCAGCAAGTTTTTGGTTGCCCGTTTCTCGCAGACGAGCGCTGCACCAGGCCATCGTCAGTGCAGATGCATCAAATGGTCACGTGGCCCCAAAAAAACAAACGCGAGCTGGCTTTGTGCTCGCGTGAAACATCACTGCTCACAAGGTCGTCGTCAGCAGTAGTGCACTGCCGCAATACAGCAACGCATCCTGCCCGACGTACCACTTTCACTCTGTCGTGTTCTGACTTCAATTCAGCCGATGTCATTGTCGTCGCATCACTCGACTTCAACAAACGACGCAAATGCTCTTTGGAGTCATTGTCTAAAATTAAATAAAAGAAAGAATATCTTACTTTCAGAAACTAAATACGAAAGTTTTCTCAATGAATCCTTGCATAAGCCCAATTTGTTTCTCTTAATTTCCCATTTTTTCCTTTAAGGCCGTTTTTTGCCATGCGAGATCTGGAGTTATCCAGTTCAGCGAAAGCATAAAAGCCACATGAAAGGAAGTCCACCCGTCTGTTAATTCGTTGTCATAGAAATTCTATGTGGGTGACACCACAGGTGATACTGTCATATGACAGCGCACTAACGACAGTAGCCTGCCCACAAAGGTGTTAGTCACACCGAGCAATATGCACCTGGTTCGTTTGATCTGGGTGGTATCCGTTCTTAAAAGCTTCTGTACGCAGAAACGAGCAAGTCTACGTACAAGTGTCCATTTCAAGTCAGTTTCTTCTTTGTTTTGTAACGACATAATGAGAAATGACCAGCCACAATAACAACATCAATTTGATTATCATATTCTTTGTTTTGTTGATTATCATGATTCTGATGATGGTCTATTCCGAATATTGGTGGTATACGCACGATGACACTACAATGATCGAAGCTGGCTACCGGAACAGAAGGTATGTAAAAAGGAAGACTCGGCAGGACTGCGAAAGGAATCTCTTGTCCGAATCCGATATCGAAAGTCCAATCCCATCTTTGGAGCAGGCGCAGTTGATTGGCGTTTTGACGTTGAGCAGGTCATACGATCGAGAGTGACCAGGGGACCAAACGTACCATACTACCCGATGTGTTTGGGCCCCGCAATTGCGGACGAAACGATTCGCAAGGTCTAGCATTTTCGAGACCAAATGCGAGGCTGAACAACACCATTAATTACAGCTTGGCGTCATTCGCTGACAACACCTCGATGCGGGTGCATCTGGCTGGCACCAACTTAACGCGATTGTATTTCTACGATTTCGATATGAACAACACGCATACTGAAGTTGGTCAATCAAATCGAGATTACGAGAAAGCTTTGATTTACCACAATTTTGAACCAAATTCCAACAGGAGGGCGTGTGCTGCACACACATCGGCGAGTCAGAAGTGAAATTCGTGACAGAGAATGTCACCACGATTGGAATTGATACCGAGATTGCTTCCATATTGACTGATGGCAATCAATCAGTCGTTGCTTCAGAAAACGGCACAGTCCGAATCTATTGGATGTTAGTGATCGATTCACTTGCCTTGTTTATCATTTTTTACCAATCGGTGCATTGTAGCTGCGACGTGCACGAGCTGTGTGACACTCAAAAGCACGACTGTTTGGATAACAGGCCCATAATCACCGAATCACTGTTGCGAAAATTGGTGCGATACACGCTCTACGTGTGGGTAAACATTCTTTAGGTTTTCTTGATAGAATTTCAATTCAATACGCTTCATGTTTCTCCAAAACAAATAAATTTCCGCCTGACCCCAAACCAGGGTTGGGCAAAAAAAAGGTTTTTGAAAAAAAATTTTTTTTAACAAAAAAATTTTTTTTTTAAAATTTTCGGGGGAACAAAATGTTCTAAAACGTCCAAAAATGGCCTTTTTGGGGGTTATTTTTTGTCATTTTTTCTCAAGGGTCGACAAATTTTCTTCACAAAATCACCTTTGGGGCATGTATTTGGTACCTAAGATACCCCAAATGATGTTATTATACCTTCCCTTGGTACATGGGACACAGTATGCATGTGCCTACATGGTACTTCGATGTCATACCCCATCAGGTCGGTCATATACGACTGATTCAGCTGTCCGACAAGTATTTCTGCAGCTTATATTCTCAATTCTGTGTGGTTTATGAGTGAATCTTGCTTATTCGGCCACAAACTGTTGTGTCCGATACCACAGAGCAGCAATCATCGGTCCATATCAAGCACAGACTGTTGGATCGTACCGAAATGACGTAAACACCCTTGATAAGTGATGCAAACCAAGTCACAAAAGTGACTTGTCAATTAAAGTTGCATTTTTTCGCGATTTTGCGCGTTTTTTAGGCAAATTTGGTAAAATTTCCCCGAATCTCAGACTTTTTAAAAAAAAATTTTCTTTAAAAAAAAAATTTTTTTTTAAAAAAAAACTTGTTTAAAAAAAAATTTTTTTTCCAACCCTGCCCCAAACTTTCAGCGTGTTCATTACGGTTTACATCAGTCTGCGGTGTATCGCGGTGAAGCTGATCCGCAACTGGTGCAAACGATGTCGTGCCAAGTCAAATAGTGTCAATACAGAGGCCGTGATAGTTGTCAGCCCGCAGGGGTCACCTGCTGACACAAGGGGTAGCACTGTGAGGTCACCAAATTCAGAAGAAAACGGCTGTGTCGGGCTACAATCTAAATCGAACGGCCCCGTTTTGTACAGTGAACAACTGCCGGGCGTGCCACGCATGCGGACATACAGCAAGGATTTCAAGGCGACTGCTCTGTAAATATACATACATCGTGTTTTTCCTACAAATAAATGTCCAACACGTTGAATTTTTTGAATGGCTAATGACGTCGTTGTTTTCTGTTCCTAAATTCTGCTTGATCGGATCGAACGTCATTGTCACGCCCATTGTTACCGCGAACAAACTGCATAGCATGTCAGAATAATGGGCTTGTTGTATCGCCCAGAACAAAAAAGAAAAAATCAACCCATTCCTCACCAACCATAAAATCGACGCGCTGGCGGCACCTCCTCCTCCTTCTGACTCCCTGACGTCATCTGAATGCAGTGATGATGACTTGATCGTCCGGTAACCAGATTTCTTTGCAAAAGTTGTGAGTCGGTAAAAACAAAATGAAACGGTGAACAAAAAGGTTGGCATTGTAGGCAAGTTTGTGAAACCCCTGTTGTGATTGTGCAACTAATACATGGATAGTCTTTGATCATGCCATGTAGGCTGTGAAAGTTCCTTCTTCGATCGAGATCCTTATCTTCGAGGCCTCATCGATCATTCAATCCTTTGTTTATCGCTGTGAATTTCGTTTTTCTGTCACAATGATGGTGTCTGCTGTTATACGTCCGCTGGATGTCATTCCGCATGGCAAAAGTAAGCGTTCAAGCTTGACCACCTGTTTGGTGTGTAGTGACTCCTCACTTGGTCGAACCAAATGTGAAACCAGCTAGCACAAGCAAAAAGTCGCCTTCTCGCCCACGGACAAAGCCTTGCATCTCCGCGTGTCAGAGAGAACGTACATAGGTATGTATATAGCGCCTTGTCTCGGTCCGGACCAAACCATGGGGCATTTGTCAATATCGCGCACGCGCGTTGTTGTTGTTTTTGTGCGTCGTCAGTGCGAATGCATCAGTTGGTCACAGCCAGTGGTGCACCAGGACATGGACAGCGTGTCAACAGTTGTCGATTTCGGTCGATTCGAATGAAGTAGGGGTCAATGAAATGATCCTCGAATTTGAAGTCCGTCGCCAGATTGGCAACGAAATCAAACCGTTTGCGACGGTCGATTGTCACTTTGCCTGATACGCATCATTTCGATGGCTGCCCAGTTTCGCGTTGACAAAGCACTTTCAAGAAAACATTTTGAAAAAATGGATTTTTTTCAGAAAAAGTATTCTCGAGGTATTCATTAGGTCATGTTTTTTCATATCATTTCATATGAACGTCACATTCTTTTGAACGAATTTTTGTTTTTTTTTGTTGTTATTGTGGATGGTAACGCAACGGAAGGAAGCAAAACATCATTGTGTGCCGATTCTTGTGGCCAAATTTATAGCTTTGCTGAAACATTCACGATTGCCAAACAGCAACAGTGCAATTATAATTATTGATCGTCGTCAACACACAAACATAGACGCAGACGGCAGGCCAGCTGATGTAGCGCGCACGATTATAAGTAGAGGAGTTTGAAAGTATCCTCATATCGCAACAGCAGCTCGCAGTGAAATATTTGAACTTTGGGTTAGATCAATCAAACCTGGTGATCGGTCTCGTGTAATCTCGTATTGTTGATTCTTGCGTGACTTTTTGTGCTCCCATTGAAAACAGTTGTGGAGTCAGCTACCGCACAACTCTGATCAAAATTAGGTTACAATCCACTTTTGCCAAATGTTGTGGTGGATTATGATTATTGCAATGTGAAATGCAAACCATTTTTGCCGCCCGCATCCGAGCGTGTCCGTCTGACGTCCATGACATCCGCGTCCGGCAATTTCGCTGTCACATCACTTCGCTTCGCTCAGGTTTACATGCATACTGTGTCTCATGTATCACGGGAAGGTATAATAACATCATTTGGGACATCTTAGGTACCAAGTACATGCTCCAAAGGCGATTTTGTGAAGAAAATTTTTCGACCCTTGAGAAAAAATGACAAAAGATAACCCCCAAAAAGTACATTTTTGGACGTTTTGGAACATTTTGTTCCCCCAAAAATTTTGATAATTTTTTTTCAAAAACCTTTTTTGCCCATCCCTGGCTCCGCTAATCTTTATTTTTCATGACAGCTACTGTATCAGCGCCCAAATTTTCAATGTGGCCGGTCATTGCGCTGCACAACAAGTGTTTCACAATTCGTGTTACGCGATGGTCCCCGCCCAGACACACAACAAAACCAAAAGTTTAATATTACGTTCGACTCAAAACTGGATTTGTCGCCAAGCGAGTCAGTCGGTCTGTCTGGGGCCAAAGCAGCTGGAGTCTGGAACACAGTCAGCTGGACGATACGACGCAACATTACACACCCACACCCAATCATGTTGCACCGTGTGTGGTGGCACTCACAATCTATAGATGTTTCGTGGCAAGTTTGTTTTTCGGTTGAAAGAGTATGGCGGTATGTTTTTTATCCCCCAGTTCACCTTACAACGGCGTCGAATGATGCAAGTTTGTGGCAAAGCAAACCCCGGGCTCCAGCGCATTCGGTTCTCGATCATTCAATCAATTTTACATTTGCGAAATTTTTTCGTCCTGAAGGTACTGTACATGCCTTTTTCATGTTCTGGTCTCCACAATGACGGTGTCCATATTGTGGCAAACAGGGGCCATAAACGCAGTCTGTTCCCCACATACATATTTGCCATTCCGTGTAGCAAAGGAAATGTGTTCCATTTCACGTATTTGACCATCGATTTGGCATCTATATTTGTTTCAACTACTCGATCCAACTTCCACCACCACTCGCTCCACACGCACAAAGTCGTCGTTCCCACCAGCACAGTTTTGCGTCTGCGTGCGTGAGAGAACGTTGCGCTTTGTCTCGGTCCCCTCCCGAACGCCGGGGCAGTTGTCATCATCGCGCATTGTTGTTGTTTTTGTGCGTGGCGGATTCGGTGCCAACAAGTTCCATATGGCAAACGCATACATGCCCGACCACCAGGAAAGATAGATTATATGGTGCACCAATCAGTCCGTTTAGATGGTGTACCGTGAATTCGGAACGTTCCAGACAACACACGGTGCGGTACCGAACAACCTGTTTGTTCCAAATGCACAGTCATTCCACCAGTGAACATTGCCCTGCCCTCGCAGCACACACGCACACACACACACACATCATAGTCGTGGTCGGGCGGCAGGAACGTCAACTAGTGCTGCACCGAAACGAGAAGTGAGATAGAAAAACTGCACCGTGGGTACCTGCTGAGTATTCGCGTTTACTAGTTGATTGCGATTTGGCTTTCTGGCACCACGTGTATTTTGTCGCTAGGTTTTGCCCTTTGGTTCTAATACCGAAATCCGCAACAGCCATAAATGCTCCCACGGCATTTGTTTTTTTAACTATGGTGCCTATCTCGTGCCAACACTACATCAGCAGCAGTCACCCTTGTACTGTGTACATGTACACGCGTGTGCAGCGTCAAAAAACGGGTGGCGCGAACGCCCCGGACAGCCATAGACTGATGTACATTGCACACACATGTACACGGTGGTTATGTAACGCGCGTGTGTGTGTCAGAGCGCAGAGAGGGCAGTGTTCCGCCCCTAGTCGCTCACTGGCTGGCTGCTTGCGCAATACTCGCTGGCTGTACATGTCATGTAGGTGTACTTGCTGCCAGTCAAGGTACACACACACACACACACACACAACAATGCAGCGCTGTCGGTGCGCGCCCAATCCGACCTGGCTGGCTGGCTGTGCTAGTCTGTGCCCAAGCGCTGCTTCGTTTTCTGTCTGTGTCTAGACGGTTGGGGTGAACGCTGGCCCCCGAACCCAACCAACTAAACAGCTATGCAATATCCGCGAAACAACAACAACAACTGCTTGATGAATTCATGATGTTCCTGTGTGCCAAGCGCTCCCACCTACGGTAATGGCACAGTTACGTTTTGAAAGGTTGCCCACATTTAATAACCGAATCTTGTGGTTCACCATCTTTTAGCTAATTCTCATTATTAACAGTCGCAGGTCTAGGATTTATCCATCAAACCAGAGTACGGTATCCATGTTGCAGTCAGGGCTTGAAGGAAAATTTCTCGTCCACGGCATGACACGAATTTCGTAACTATGTATGACTGAAGGTGTTCTTGTGAGCAGGATTTCCCTATTTTTTGTCCCCTGCCTTCACAGTGCACATGCGACAGGTTGTGTACTGTAACCTGCGGGTTATTTCTGGAAAATGCCAATAAAAACCACGCAAACTTTCCACTTAGCAACCAACTGCGTTCCAGTGAAATTCAGTATGCGTGCTGCACAAACCTGAACGGCAAAAGCAGTTATACCTTTTTTGCACCCTCTGATTTCCAAGTCCCCGGCAGCGGTTGTGCTACTGCTGCTCGTTTTCGTGGAAACTTTTTCTATCGTTTGTTTGCTGCTTCAACTGCCTGCCGACACCATGCGTTACATACCTACAGTGCTGATCATCTTGGGTACCGATATGGTATACGGTGACCCAAAAGTTCCTTCATGCACTCGTGTTCGTATTCGTCACAGCTGTCTGTACCTGTGCAGCAACCCCAGTACAACGACACACTGACACACAGTTGCTTCACATTCTGTTCACATGTATGTAGATATTTCCACTAGTCACGTCAAGTGTCATGCCGCTGGCTTGCTACCGTAATCGGACCAACCAAACCATTTTATCAACACAACATGTTCTTCTAGCGTGACACAAATGATGCCGAACAGCAGCCACCCACACATTTTATGGCATTATTTTTGCTCCTCACACACACTGCGTCTGCCGGTGGTTTTGGTGATCAAGACACGCACAATGTATGTACATGTACAGTATGGTATGTATGTATGTACAAGCGCGGCGATGCAGGAGTTTTTCTTGGACCTGCGAACGTGTACACACGCGCGCGTGGAACTTTTTTGAATCAACCGCGCAAAATTCTAGGTTCATTCTCCCGCGACTTGTGTCTATGCCTGCCTGTCGTAAAAATGCTATGATATTATTGTTGTAATAAATGAAAAAATGTGGCAGGAAACTTCGACGATTTTTCGTTTATTTTTTCACTCGCTCTTCGATTGTTCTGGTGTTGTCTTTGCTGTACTTTTTTTACCGATTTTTTTTGCATTTTATTTAAGCTTTTCTTAAGCGACAAGTTTCATTTTTCTCACATATTTCTTCCATTATAATCTTTTCCAGAGAACAACTATATTCAACTTTACTCCTCATTGACCCAAGACAACCAAGTAAAATGTAGTCGGCGTCAACGAGATTCGTTATAAACGTGAGTTTTCGGAAAAAAGAGCATTTTCTTCAAATTCAAATATGTGTACCTAAGCGTGGCAAAAGGCCAACATTGAGGTAGCGCATTTCTCTCAAAAAAAGCGTGGTAATTTAGCGATTGCCCGCAACGTAGCCCAGACCGGCCCGCAGTCGACAACGTGGGTGGCCACTGCGCTTGGTGATGCTGTTGCGGACAGACAGGGCGACCCAAAAGTGGTTTCCGTGCTTCCAAAAAATCTCTCTTCCATGCTTTGTCACACGCCTAAAAACTGGCAGAAATATGCAACCATAGACAATTTTTAGGTCACCCTATGCAAGTCTCACACAAGAGGCAGGTTTGTGTTGGGGATGCGACAGGCAACGCGCACTTGTGCTTGTGCCGCGTTCACTCCTGGAAAATGTAAAAAATCAGACTGAACTAGCCGTTAAAACGTTCAGTTGTTATGTGCACCGTGAAAGGTCGCATAACTTGATGTTGAAACATAAATATAGCATTAAAATATCCATTCACAAATTTTAAGATGTCATCGTTTGTTTTCAGCCCTGGAGAAATACACCGTCGACCACCATAAAAGAAGAAAACAAAATAAAAAAGTACAATAATAAAAATAACAATCAACAAAAAATAACAACAAGATGGCGTCCGACGAAACTGCAAACGGACGAAATCTAGACAATCGTTGAAAACATAAATAAAAAATCGATTAGAAATGTCGTAAAGTGTCGATCGTTAATTGGGGCGTCCGCGGTCGATGTCGACAACGCCGAATGACTCAAGACGACACAGCGCCAGTCCGTCGGTTAGTCGATGGTGTCGGGCGTGTGACACTTGTGTACAACGTAGTCCACATGGACACCGCGGACAAGAGTAAATGAAGTGTCCGTGTTGATAAAAGGTCAAAATGGTCCGTACGAGCAACGCTATGAGTCCAAGTCTTAGCCCTCGACTTCCAAACATGGTGCTGTACCAATCACGTAATCATCATACTGTGGGTCACATGTTGTTTTTGCCACCACGAACAGCTTTTCCAAAACTTTGCTGCCGAGCGCAACTGCGAACCACCACAACTGAAAACATACGGTTCAAAAAACCGCTGTTGTTACGGAAAAAAACATTGCTAAACATTGCAAAATGGGCTTGGCTTCCTTGAAACTTTTGTACCGAAAAATGGAAACTGGTTTCGATTTGTGTGATTAGGTTTGGCGTGGTTGGATAGCGCCCTATTTTCAGGCTGTAAGAATTGATAGTTATATCATTTTCTACAAGTAGATCATCCACAACGAGCACAAACACTAATAATATGGCCCAGTTGTTCGCGACCCCGAAATGCAACCCGCCAAAGATTTGTGATCTGTTTCTTTCCCCTTGCTGCGAGTGGTGCATATACCACGACATATCGGTGAGACTTCCTCCTGGACTCCCTATGGAACCGGCAGAAGTCGGTTTTTTTGACCTGAACCTAAGCGTAGGTCTAAAGTGCGTGGGCCAAGGTACAGGCCTAAGCCTTTACGACAGCGACTGCCACGTCTGCCTTGCAACCGTCAAATACTGCTACTGGGTGACAGTATGATGTTTCACAACCTTTATCCCCTTGCTGTATCAGGTCCCGGTGCCATCGAGTTCAGCAGCAGGTCTGCGATCGACGTCATCGAGTTCGAGCACGATTACGGCCGTGGTGACGTCATTGACCCCATTGGTGCTCACCAGCTCCGCCATCACAACAAGTGTTGCTGGACAACATGTGCGTTTGGGTGGGCACCTCGTGTCAGCAATGCCCCGGGTTGATTCAATTCTTGCAGACGCAAGTCATCGGTTACGAGTCAGATCCAGAGAACAATGTAGGTATATGATAACTGAGAGGGATGACTATTCCCGGCCGGGATATGTCACTGCGCAATATGTCATTCCTCCATAGAAATGCACTCACAAATTGTGTCACGGTTTCTTGGTGGCAGCATGACAGCAAAAACCCAGACAATGAGAGAGAAGGTACTGTTTCACCCACCCTAGCTACATGTGCTCCTAACTGTAGGCCAGCCGTCCAGCGGGCAGCAGTAGCACACCGGGTAGTGCCATCAGTCCGTTAGTGACCACCGCAACCTCCACCCTGCAACGCCCAACCACAAATTCGGAGCTCGAACTTTATGCCGTACTGCAGCGAGCCAATTTGTTGCCCTATTACAGCACGTTCATTGCACAAGGTTGGATAATTTTTTTTGTCGTTTCATTTTTTGGATTTCAATTTGACGTGTTAAATTTATATAAGATCGCACGCAACGTTCTCGTTCTGATAATCGTCTTGTGTGTTCTTGCACTATGACCTTCTATGACATGACACAATGTCCAGTTTCTTTCATTCACCCACATCCCCGCGTCATGTAGTCAACCAACTTTTTTGCACCAGATGACCTCTTGAGCGTCGGCATGAGCGCGCGTGTGTTGCGGCCATTTTTTGTGCGTGCGCGCGAACGCTGATGCAAAAAACGCAAATTGGGGACAATGTCTGCCCATACGCGCACGGGCGGTCAGGTGAAACACAGAACATTATGTGTGTCTAAATCTAAAAGTCGTGTGCTTTTATACGTATTGTGCAGCATGATAAATGCTCCACAACTTCACAAACATGATGCGGACCTCCGTGAAAGATGTCATAGTAGCTGAGCTGTCCTGCGGGTCATCAAACGTCTGAGTGGTGTGAACCAGCCTGCCCGCGACAACGTGCGTTTTTTTTTGTGCGTGACAGTGACACTGCCTGCGATGCGTTGTTGTGATAATGAACGAAGACGCCCATTCAGTCGACATAGAATGATTGCTTTTTTGTGCTGGTCGTGCCACACAGCCTTGTAATCGGCCTGTAGTTGAGTGGATAAGGGTGGGGATTTGCTGACAGCGGGGGCGGGGGCTTGATGCCAGACAAAGGTATGACGATCATCATTGTGTGTGCGCAAGGAGATCATCCTGCCAACCATTGTTAATGCACTATTAGTTGTATTGGTATCATTTTTTTCTCTTTTGTTCCAATAGGCGGCCTAAAAAGCGGCATCGTCAAAGAAAGCCGAGCGGTGCTGGCCTGCGGCTGCTGTTGGCTCTGTCCTGAGCACAGTTATCATGATCATGACATATTGCCCGTCAGTTAGTGCACGCAGATAGTTTTTATGCATGCCTACCCATGATCGGGGGTTGAAATCGTGGCCATCCTAACGCACAATTCCTACATATAATAATATTACAAAAGTATCAAATCTCGTCGGGCCTGCGGCAGATATTTTTGCGTTGGAGCCTGGCACGGCCACATCAAAGGCTGCGCGGCAGGACACCGCATCTAAGCTGTAGGTATATG